>WNWK01005178.1:0-125297 GCA_009830355.1 Cherax destructor | reverse complement strand
GTTGTCATATTCAGGGTTTGTTTTTCCATGTAATAGATAAAATGGGAAAGGGGGGGAGTTGCATTATATGTACGAGAAAATATAAATTGCTGCATAAAAACAGGCAAAAAAATAGATGGATTTAAGAACGTTTGGGAGTTTTTCTAGAATCAAAAAAAACTATTCGGGTGTAATATCCCCCTGGCTTGGACAGATGGGGAGATTTTTTGGGGAGAAATTTTGGGGCTTCAAACAAATAACGTAGTGATAGTGGGGGATTTAATTTAGTCAAATTGACGGGCCCCCTTTTTTGCCCGGTAATCTGCCTCAGTGCTGGAGGCAATGATGTAGGCAAGCGTAGAAGTGAGGATTTAGTTAGAAGGTACAGGACAGCAATAGACATAATGTGGCATTTTGCCAAGAAGGGGTGTTGGAAGTGAATGGGTGTCCAGAGCAATTGGTATAAATTGCTGGCTGGACAAACACTGTAAGGATAATGCAGTACCATTCATTTGCAACTGGGACCACTTCTATGGCCGAAGTGACATGTATGCCAGGGATGGGGTTCACTTATCCAGGGCAGGTGTGGATTTTCTTGCTAGCTCAGTTGAGGGTGTTGTTAGAACTTTAAACTAGGATTAGTTAGAGGTATGGGTTTAGAAAGGGAAAATACTGAGTGTCGAAATATAGATTTAGGCTTTGGTATGGGTTTAGAAATGGTAAATAATGAGGGTCAAAATATTGATTCAGGCTTTGATATCATAAATCGAGTAATCGAGTAACACAGGGTAATGATAGTAACAGAAATTGTGTAAAACAAAAGCTGAATGGGAAAAAGGTTCACAAGAAAATACATATAAATGTATTTTATACTAACTGTCGAAGCGCCAGAAATAAAATTAATGAATTACGTTTGGTAGCATGTGTTGGGAACTTTGATGTCATTGCAATAACTGAAACGTGGTATAATATAAGGAGTCGGGATATGATTGCTGAGTGTCATATTCAGGGGTTTAAGTTGTTCTATGTAGATATATATAATGGGAAAGGAGGTGGAGTTGCATTATATGTACGAGAAAATATAAATTGCTGCATAAAAACAGGCATAAAAATAGATGGATAGAGGAAGACTTCTTTGGGACGAAATTGTTAGGGCTTCTAGGCACAATAACGTAGTGATAGTAGGGGATTTTAACTTTAGTCAAATTGACTGGACTTCTTTGACCGGTAATCTGGAGTCTAGTGACTTTATGGAAGTAGTTCAGGACTGTTTTCTGAAGCAGTGTGTGACGGAGCCTACCAGAGGTAATAATTTGCTCGACCTAGTCTTGCCAAATAAAGAAACCCTTGTAAATAATCTGGAGATCACTGAGGAGCTTGGCACAAGTGATCACAATTCCATTACTTTTAATATTAACTGGGAGTACGAAAATAGGGATAATACGGTAAAAGTTCCTGATTTTCGTTCTGCCGATTATATTGGACTTAGAGAACACCTGTCTAATCTCGACTGGGGTAATCTAGCTAACGATTACGATGGGATCTGCGTTTATGATCTTTTTCTTAATAATATACAACGTGCACAGAGTATGTTTATTCCCCAGAGAGAATTTAGGTCAAATAATAACGATCCCAAATGGATTAACAGGAGGCTAAAACATCTATTAGGGGAGAAAAGAGGAATTTATAGGCGCATCAAAAGATGAGATGCTAATCTTATTGACCAATATGTCCAGTTTAAAAGAGAAGTAAAAAAGGGGATTAGAAAGGCTAAACGTGACTATGAGATTAAGGTTGCAAATGAATCAAAGACTAATCCAAAAGGGTTCTTTCAAGTGTACAGGACGAAGGTGAGGGAAAAGGTAGGACCTCTGAAAATTGGGAATGGACAGCTGACGGATAACGAACTGGAAATGTGTTCTCTATTTAATGACTATTTTTTGTCAGTCTTTACACAAGAAGACGTAAATGAGATTCCAGAAATTAGCAATTATTCAGTTCCTGAAGAATTCAAATTAGCTAATATTACTGTCACGAGGGACATGGTTATCAAAATAAGTCCCCGGGACCCGACGAGTTGTTTTCCAGGGTACTTAAAGAATGCAAGATGGAACTTAGTCAGTCATTAACGAATGTGTTTAATACGTTCATCCTAACTGGTGTTGTGCCAGAGATGTGGAAGATAGCTAATGTAGTTCCTATATTCAAATCAGGGGATAAGACCATTCCATCAAATTACCGTCCAATAAGCCTCACGTCTATAGTAGGCAAATTATTAGAATCAATTATAGCTGATATTATTAGAAGTCACCTTGAAGAACATAATTTGATTAATGAATCTCAGCATGGGTTCACGAGAGGTCGTTCCTGTCTGACAAATTTACTGACGTTTTTCAATAAAACATTTGAGGCAGTAGACAGTGATAAAGAATACGATATAGTTTACTTGGATTTCAGTAAGGCCTTCGATAGAGTACCTCACAAGAGACTCTTAAGAAAGGTGGCAGCTCATGGTATAGGAGGTAAAGTTCTAGCATGGATAGAGGCATGGCTTACCAATAGAAAGCAGAGAGTTTCCATTAATGGGGTCAAATCTGAATGGGATTAGTCACTAGTGGCGTTCCACAAGGATCAGTTTTAGGCCCATTGTTGTTCATAATTTACATAAATGACCTTGATGAAGGAATTACAAGTGACATGAGTAAATTTGCTGAAGATACAAAAATAGGCCGTATGATTCATTCTGAGGAGGATACCAGTGAACTCCAGGAGGATTTGGACAAATTAATGTCTTGGTCTGAAAAGTGGCAGATGAAGTTCAATGTGGACAAGTGTCAGGTACTAGTCCTTGGTAATGAAAATATCCCTCGAATTTATAAACTAGGTGAAGTAGAGCTTGATCATACAGAATGTGAAAAAGACTTGGGAGTCATGGTAAGCAGGAATCTAAAGCCAAGACAACAGTGCCTAAGTGTGCGCAATAAGACTAACAGATTACTAGGATTTATTTCAAGAAGTATAAGCAACAGAAGTCCAAAAGTTATTTTACAGCTCTATACATCACTAGTGAGACCTCATTTGGATTATGCAGCTCAGTTTTGGTCTTCTTACTACAGAATGGATATAGATTCATTGGAGAACATACAGAGAAGAATGACTAAAATGATTTACAGTATAAGAAATCTCCCGTATGAAGATAGACTTAGAGCATTGAATCTCCACTCTCTGGAGAGACGTAGAATGAGGGGAGATATCATCGAGGTGTACAAGTGGAAGATGGGCATAAACAAAGTTGGCGGAGGCCCTCCAGCTGGCGGAGGCCCTCCAGTTGGTGGAGGCCCTCCAGTTGGCGGAGGCCCTCCAGCTGGTGGAGGCCCTCCAGTTGGCGGGCCCTCCAGTTGGCGGAGGCCCTCCAGCTGGCAGAGGCCCTCCAGTTGGCGGAGGCCCTCCAGTTGGCGGAGGCCCTCCAGTTGGTGGAGGCCCTCCAGTTGGCGGAGGCCCTCCAGCTGGCGGAGGCCCTCCAGCTGGCAGAGGCCCTCCAGCTGAAGGAGGCCCTCCAGCTGAAGGAGACCCTCCAGTTGGCAGAGGCCCGCCAGCTGGCAGAGGCCATCCAGTTGGCGGAGGCCCTCCAGCTGGCAGAGGCCCTCCAGCTGGCGGAGGCCCTCCAGTTGGCGGAGGCCCTACAGCTGGCGGAGGCCCTCCAGCTGGCAGAGGCCTCCAGTTGACGGAGGCCCCTGGACTGCAGGCCATGTCTTAATCCGGCCTTCAATATGGTGATATATTGAACTTATGCACCACATTAATTTATACCAGGTCATACTAAATGTCTGTGTTGTTTATTGTGCTTGTGAACTAACTTGGTATAGTACACAACACTTTCGTTCTTTCTGAGAGATTCATGGTGTCTAGAAACCTCAAGGATTCACTTATCAAGTGTCCATCAAAGTGTAAGAACCACTGACACCGAGGTTAAGTTAGGTAAGGTTTGTCAGGAAACAGGACAGTGTTTCCTGACGCGGGGTCTTAGTCTTATGATGACCCACATCTAGAGCTTTTGGTCATTTGACCTAGGCCTTTCTCTGGCTTACCCCTCCACCCCTTTAAATACCATGGTTAAAGCACTAACACATTGTTTTATTGGTGACCATTGAGGCGACTTTTAACTGAAGGAAAAGAAGAGAGGGTAAATACAAAGAAGAATCAACAATTAATAATATTTATTGCACCATTGACAACGTGTAGTATGGCGGTGGGAACAAGGTATAAGGCTGAAAGTGCTCCCAGGCAGGTTACACAGGTGGTGGTGGTCCCTTATATTCAGGTGCTTTCAGGTGGGTCACGCAGGTGGTGACTATCTTGTCAGGGGGACATGCTATATGTAGGTGACACATGTTGAGTCACGCTACTGACTCCTACAACACCTTATTGTGTAGCCTAGGGTAGCCTGTCCTGTAGCCTAGGGTAAACTGTCCTGTAGACAAGGGTAGCCTGTCCTGTAGCCTAGGGTAACCTGTCCTGTAGACTAGGGTAACCTGTCTTGTAGTCTAGGGTAGCCTGTCATGTAGACTAGGATAGCCTCTCTTGTAGCCTAGTCTGTCCTGTAGCATAGAGTAGACTGTTCTGTAGCCCAGAGTAGCCTGTCATGTATAGAAGGATAGCCAGTCATGCAGCCTGTTCTGTAGCCTAGGATAGTCGGTCGTGTAGCCTAGGGTAGTCAGTCATGTAGCCTAGAATAGCCTGTCATGTAGCCTAGGAGAGTCAGTCATATAGCCTAGGGTAGTCAGTCATGTAGCCTAGAAGAGTCAGTCAAATAGCCTAGGGTAGTCAGTCATGTAGCCTACAGTAGCCTGTCAGGTAGCCTACAGTACCCTGTCAGGTAGCTACAGTAGCCTGTCAGGTAGCCTACAGTACCCTGTCAGGTAGCTACAGTAGCCTGTCAGGTAGCCTACAGTAGCCTGTCAGGTAGCTTAAGGTAGCCTGTTATGTAGCCTAGAGTAGCCTGTCATGTGTCCTAAGGTAGCCTGTCAAATAGCCTTGAGTAGCCTGTTATGTAACCTAGAGTAACCTAGAGAAACCTGTCATGTAGCCTTGAGTAGCCTAGCGTAGTCTGTCATGTAGCCTAGGGTATCCTGTTCTGTAGCCTAGAGTAGCCTGTCATGTAGCCTAGAGTAGCTTGTCATGTAGCCTAGAGTAGCCTGTCATGTAGCCTAGGGTAGTCTGTCATGTAGCCTAGAGTAGCTTGTCATGTAGCCTAGAGTAGCCTGTCATATAGCCTAGAGTAGCTTGTCATGTAGCCTAGAGTAGCCTGTCATGTAGCCTAGAGTAGGCAGTCAAGTAGCCTAGAGTAGCCAGTCACGTAGCCTAGGGTAGCCAGTCATGTAGCCTAGAATAGCATGTCATGTAGCCTGTCATGTAGCCTAAGGTAGGCAGTCAAGCAGCCTAGAGTAGACAGTCACGTAGCCTAGGATAGTCTGTTACGTACCCTAGAAGCCTGTCCTGTAGCACAAGGTAGCCTGTCCTATAGCACAGGATAGCCTATCCTGTAGCACAGGATAGCCTGTCCTATATCACAAGAGAGCCTGTCCTATGACACAGGATAGCCTGTCATGTAACTTAGGGTAACCTATCTTGTAGTCTTTGGTAGCCTGTCATGTAGCCTAGAGTAGCCATTATCAAGTCATGGGATGATAATCATGCATAGAGCCTCGTCTACTTCCATCTACAACTTGTAAAACAGTTTTCTAGGTTAATACTCGAGTTGTTGCAGCTCTGGTACCGAGACTTCTTACTTAGAGCGTATTTTGTTTACTGTCTCCCTCCATGTATCATGGCCTGTTAAGCACATTTTTGTAAACAAGAGAGATATGACAGACCACCCGTCACTTGTGGTGGCAGCGGTGGGACTATAGTTTATATTTTTGCTTTTCAGTCTTCACTGTCCACTTCATAGAGGGGTAGTCTGTCATGGAAGACAGTATAGCCTGACACTGTAACACCAGGTAGCCTCTCCTATATCCGGGCTTGTTGTTCATCCTATTATAGTTTGCCTTTTAGCCTAGGGTAGCCTGTCATGAAGCATAGGGCAACTTGTTAGGTGGCTCAGTGTTGCTTAGTGTAGCCTATGTAGTCTAAAGCAGTCTTGTGTTGCTTACAATAGCATGTTGTCAAATCTCGGGTCGTCTATCATGTCACTTAGACTAGCTAGTAGTGTAGCCTCTTTGTAGTCTAGTTTAGTCTGTTCGTGCCTAGAGTAATCCTTTGTGTATCCTAGAATAGTCTGTAAGATAGCCTGTCATACAGTCTAGAGCAAATAAAGCCTGTCATGTAGACAAACACAGCCTACTAAGTATAGCACACGCTAGGCTAGCAACTGATCTAGAATAATCAACCCTCTTTTCATCCTTGTCTGTTAGTCCATTAGGGTAATGTACTGTAGTTTATATAGAAATAAGGGCTAGACGTATCTAAATTTCTATGATACTAGGGTTGTGTGTACTACGTTCCCAGACAGTCAGGTCACTAGAGTTTGAGGCTCTGACCCTAGTTACTACAAGGCAGCAGCCAGGTCACTAGAACAAGACGAACTGACTCTAGTCGCTTAGTGTGACTAGCAGGTCATTGAGTCACTTGGAACTGACCCTGGTTGCTACTAGATCATCAGGAAGTGACCCTGGTTGCTACAAGGTAATAGGTGGTCCACTAGGTCATCAGGAAGTGACCCTGGTTGCTACAAGGTAACAAGTAGTCCACTGGGTCATCAGGAAGTGACCCTGGTTGCTACAAGGTAACACGCAGACCATCAGAGCGTCTGGAAGTGACTCTGACACAAGCCACAAACTTCCCACACTGGAAGCTCTCATCAACTCACCAGTCTGATATAATTCTGTATTTTTTCTCCACAAGTCAAACTTTTTTTTGTCTTGTTATTTACATTTTGTGGGAGTTAGAGGGAAGTGTTGAGTGGAGGAACGTAGGTGCTGGTCCACAGCTCACTCTTGTTCTTCTACTGATACGAGCTGGCTTGGCATTAACCCTGGCATCTACAAGCATTGTAGCCTCTACCTGAAGGCCCACTACTTGGGCTGGGGTCAAGGAAGGTCAGCCTTGACCTCACCGCTACACCTATCTACCCTATACATGTGTGTGTACCTTCAGCTGACATTGTTTGGTGTCAGGTCAGTTTCCTTACACATTTTTGTCTTCTCTTGCCTTAGTTAACTCCGTCTCTATGCGTATAGTCCATTGTCTCGAGAAATTAATTTTGTTAACATTATACACACTAACTCCCTTGTCCCGGCCTGGGCATTCTTATACACAAGTTAAATTAATAACGTTTAAAAAAATCGCATTGTTTCTGGCTTCGAAAAATACATGGACATACTTGGACGTAAATTCTATCTTCAGTCTTTATTTCTGATACATATATATATATATATATATATATATATATATATATATATAATATATATATATATATATATATATATATATATATATACATATATATATATATATATATATATATATATATATATATATATATATATATATAGATATATATATATATATATATATATATATATATATATATATATATATATATATATATATATATATATATATAATGTATGTATGTATAGTCTCTGGAATTGTAGCCTTTGGGACTGTAGCCTCTAGTACCATAGCCTCTAAAACTGTAGTCTTTGGGACTGTAGCCTCTGGGACCATATCTAGAATTGTTTATAATATTTCGGGTAATGTAATAAGACTTACACAGTCTCCAGACTTACACAGTCTCCAGACTTACACAGTCTCCAGACTTACACAGTCTCCAGACTTACACAGTCTCCAGACTTATACAGTCTCCAGACTTACACAGTCTCCAGACTTACACAGTCTTCAGACTTACACAGTCTCCAGACTTACACAGTCTCCAGACTTACACAGTCTCCAGACTTACACAGTCTCCAGACTTACACAGTCTCCAGACTTACACAGTGAGGACAGGAAACTCACACCACATGAAAGCCTTAGGCACACACACACATACAAACATATGTGCACAAGTTCTCCCACAGGCACACACAACACAAAGACAACCGGAAACACACACACACACACACACACACACACACACACACACACACACACACACACACACACACACACACAGAGGCACATTAACACTGATACAAATGTAGCCTCAACATCTGTGCTTGACCGGTGACAGGTGCGGCGGACGGTCACCTGCCACAAGCGGCCACCTGCCACAAGCGGTCACCTGCCACAAGCGGCCACCTGCCACAAGCGGCCACCTGCCACAAGCGGCTACCTGTCACAAGCGGCCACCTGCCACAAGCGGTCACCGGCCATACGTTAACGGCTCTGCAAGAAGTAAACAAGAAGACTCCACATTAAGGCTACACTTAACATTACTGGAAGACTCTGGATTCTGTTGCTTAAAATCACTTGTCTGCTTTACTTAATAAATCTATAGACGCAACAACAGTAAACTACAAACATTTTTTATACATCTAAATACATATTTTTTACTTTTCTATAAACAGTTTGTTTCACATATATTTTGATACATTTGTTTAGACTTAGAACTTTGAAAACCAAAGTGACACTGGTGGTCCAGTGCCAGGAAGAGGCACTGGCAGCCGCCATTGCCTCTCCCTGGCACTGTTAGGCGTGACAGCTGGACGCTACAGTGCAAAATAATAATACAGTAAGACAATAAGTATACGTGCTCGCTCGCCCGTGCACAGTGCACGGCACCTGCCTCTCTCTCTTTCAACAAATGACGTGCTGACCTCCGTCTCTTAAGACGTCCAGTGTGCACGTCCGTCAGCACCCCTGGTGCACGTCTCTCAGCACCCCTGGTGTGCACGTCTGTCAACACCCCTGGTGTGCACGTCTGTCAGCATCCAGGTAATTCTAAATCAATATGATTAAGGAAAGTTGTTAGAGGCAGTGGATGGTTCGTTGTAGCGAGCGAACACGTAGGTCAGGTTATACATGAGTACGGTGGCCACGGTAGCAACACTGACCCAGGCGACCACCACTAACAACGACCACTCTCAACACTACTGCTGCAACAGCTATACCAGCCAACACACTCAAGAGGCCTATTCAAAATATAATGAAGTTGAGCTTAGTGGATGCGAGGCTGGCGTAGGTAGGCTGGCCACCTGGGGTCCAGTGATCCTATGATCTTATATCACAGCTAAAACACCACTGGTAACACACAAATACGCACCAACAAGGCTTATTCCTTATATCAAAGCTTATTCCTTAGGCAGCACTGAAGATGGGTTGGGCAAATACTTTGTTAGCGGGTTTGATGAGGACGTGCCTAGTATGGCAGTGTTGCTCTTTCCTGTGTTCTTAACAAAGCCAGCTCTGCAGAGCGATGGTAACTCTCCTAGTGGAAAAACAGACATAAATGCAATATAATCCGATGTTATATTGACTACGTTTCGCCCACATAGTGGGCATTATCAAGTCACAAACAGATCAACCCGAGCAAAGACTACACGAGTATAGTGTGGAGTGAGGTGAAGCATGCTGGGTAGGCTGTGTAAGCGGAACCTGGAGGGGACCTCCACCTGACTCCACATTATATACATCTGTTTGTGACTTGATAAAACCCACTGTGTTAGCTCTCCCAAGCTGTGTTAGCTCTCCCAACCTGTGTTAGCTCTCCCAAGCTGTGTTAGCTCTCCCAAGCTGTGTTAGCTCTCCCAAGCTGTGTTAGCTCTCCCAACCTGTGTTAGCTCTCCCAAGCTGTGTTAGCTCTCCCAACCTGTGTTAGCTCTCCCAAGCTGTGTTAGCTCTCCCAACCTGTGTTAGCTCTCCCAACCTGTGTTAGCTCTCTCAACCTGTGTTAGCTCTCCCAAGCTATGTTAGCTCTCCCAACCTGTGTTAGCTCTCCCAAGCTGTGTTAGCTCTCCCAAGCTGTGTTAGCTCTCCCAACCTGTGTTAGCTCTCCCAAGCTATGTTAGCTCTCCCAAGCTATGTTAGCTCTCCCAAGCTGTGTTAGCTCTCCCAAGCTGTGTTAGCTCTCCCAACCTGTGTTAGCTCTCCCAAGCTGTGTTAGCTCCCACAAGCTGTGTTAGCTCTCCCAACCTGTGTTAGCTCTCCCAAGCTGTTTTAGCTCTCCCAAGCTGTGTTAGCTCTCCCAACCTGTGTTAGCTCTCCCAAGCTATGTTAGCTCTCCCAAGCTATGTTAGCTCTCCCAAGCTGTGTTAGCTCTCCCAAGCTGTGTTAGCTCTCCCAAGCTGTGTTAGCTCTCCCAAGCTGTGTTAGCTCTCCCAACCTGTGTTAGCTCTCCCAAGCTGTGTTAGCTCCCACAAGCTGTGTTAGCTCCCACAAGCTATGTTAGCTCCCACAAGCTATGTTAGCTCCCACAAGGGCTGCTAGTAGCGTCAACTACAGCTGGGTCAGCAACAAAGAAGAGAATACTAATGTTAGTGTTTTCCAGGAATTGCATTATTGTAGTCGACCTCAAGGATGAGTGTTGAGCCGCTCGTGCAATACCTGGCTCTCTTTATTATTGAAACGCTTCGCCTACACGGTAGGCTTCTTCAGTCAAATACGGAGTCAGCGGGAGTAACAGTGAAGTAAAGATGATGTAATCAGTCCGTCAACCTTGGATAAAATGTATTTGAGGGGTTCAGTCCCTCAGCCATGGTCTGGAACTCAACTCTTCTCCAGGCTGAGGGACTGACCCCCTCAAATACTTTTTCTCCAAGGTTGATGGACTGATTAAATCTTCTTTATTTCATTACCACTGCTGCCTTTGTATGGGACTGAAGAAGCCTGCCGTGTAGACGAAACGTTTCCTCAGTAAAGACTCCCAGTTATTGCACAACTGACTCATTCTTCAAGTTGCCGCTTTTCTAAATAATTTACGTACAATTATCGTACGTTAACTACGGGGTGGCCCGGTGGTCTGGTGGCTAGAGCTCTCGCTTCACACACGGAGGGCCCGGGTTCGATTCCCGGCGGGTGGAAACATTTCGACGTGTTTCCTTACACCTGTTGTCATGTTCACCTAGCAGCAAATAGGTACCTGGGATGTTAGTCGACTGGTGTGGGTCGCATCCTGGGGGACAAGATTGAGGACCCCAATGGAAATAAGACAGACAGTCCTCGATGACGCACTGACTTTCTTGGGTTATCCTGGGTGGATAACCCTCCGGGGTTAAAAATCCGAAGAAATCTTATCTTATCTTTATCTTACGTACGATAATTGTACTTGTGTGTACGTGTACTTAAATAAACGAATTCAACAAAGGACTGAACATTCAGCTGAAATCAAGACACAAATTTCACTGGAATTAAGTCATTAAAGCTTTCTGAGTGGCAGACACTCACTGAGAGTGGCAGACACTGACTGAGAGTGGCAGACACTGACTGGGAGTGTCAGACACTGACTGAGAGTGGCAGACACTGACTGAGAGTGGCAGACACTGACTGAGAGTGACACACACTCACTGAGAGTGGCAGACACTGACTGAGAGTGGCAGACACTGACTGGGAGTGGCAGACACTGACTGAGAGTGGCAGACACTGACTGAGAGTGGCAGACACTGACTGAGAGTGACACACACTGACTGAGAGTGGCAGACACTGACTGAGAGTGGCAGACACTGACTGTGAGTGGCAGACACTGACTGAGAGTGACACACACTGACTGAGAGTGGGAGACACTGACTGAGAGTGGCAGACACTAACTGGGAGTGACAGACACTGACTGAGAGTGAAACGCTGACTGAGAGTGGCAGGCACTGACTGAGAGTGGCAGACACTGAGAGTGGCAGACACTGACTGAGAGTGGCAGACACTGACTGGGAGTGGCAGACACTAACTGAGAGTGACACACACTGACTGAGAGTGGCAGACACTGACTGAGAGTGGCAGACACTGACTGTGAGTGGCAGACACTGACTGAGAGTGGCAGACACTGAGTGGGAGTGGCAAACACTGACTGAGAGTTGCAGGCACTGACTGAGAGTGGCAAACACTGACTGAGAGTGGCAGACACTGAGAGTGGCAGACACTGACTGAGAGTGACAGACACTGACTGAGAGTGGCAGACACTGAGAGTAGCAGACACTGAGAGTGGCAGACACTGACTGAGAGTGGCAGACACTGACTGAGAGTGGTAGACACTGGCTGAGAGTGGCAGACACTGAGAGTGGTAGACACTTGACTGAGAGTGGCAAACACTGACTGAGAGTGGCAGACACTGATTGAGAGTGGCAGACACTAACTGGGAGTGGCAGACACTGACTGAGAGTGAAAAGCTGACTGAGTGGTAGATACTTAGTGACAGACACTGATAGTGGCAGACACTGAGAGTGACAGACACTGACTGAGAGGGGCAGACACTGACTGAGTGTGGCAGACACTCTGAGAGCGACAGACACTGACTGAGAGTGGCAGACACTGACTGAGAGTTTCAAACACTGACTGAGAGTGGCAGACACTCGGAGGGTGGCAGACACTGAATGTGGCAGACACTCTGAGTGGCAGACACTGACTGAGAGTGGCAGACACTCGGAGGGTGGCAGACATTGAATGTGGCAGACACTCTGAGTGGCAGACACTGAGAGTGGCAGACACTCTGAGAGTGGCAGACACTGACTGAGAGTGGCAGACACTTGTCTGAGAGTGGCAGACACTGACTGAGAGTGGCAGACACTTGTCTGAGAGTGGCAGACACTGACTGAGAGTGGCAGACACTTGACTGAGAGTGCAGACACTGACTGAGAGTGGCAGACACTTGACTGAGAGTGGCAGACACTGACTGGGAGTGGCAAACACTGACTGAGAGTGGCAGACATTTTGAGGGTGGCAGACACTGAATGTGGCAGACACTCTGATAGTAGCATACACTGACTGAAAGTGGCAGACACTGAGAGTGGTAGACACTGTACTGAGTGCTGACACTGTGTACTGACACTGATTGCTGACACTGTGTACTGTGTGCTGAGACTGTATACTGAGTGTTGACTCTGTATACTGAGTGCTGACACTGTATACTGAATGCTGACACTGAATACTGAGTACTGACACTAAGTGCTGACACTGTATACTGAGTACTGACACTAAGTGCTGACACTGTATACTGAGTGCTGACACTGTATACTGAGTGCTGACACTGTATACTGAGTGCTGACACTGTATACTGAATGCTGACACTGTATACTGAGTGCTGACACTGTATACTGAGTGCTGACACTGTATACTGAGTGCTGACACTGTATACTGAGTGCTGACACTGTATACTGAGTGCTGACACTGTATACTGAATGTTGACACTGTATACTGAGTGCTGACACTGTATACTGAGTGCTGACACTGTATACTGAGTGCTGACACTGTATACTGAGTGCTGACACTGTATACTGAGTGCTGACACTGTATACTGAGTGCTGACACTGTATACTGAGTGCTGACACTGTATACTGAGTGCTGACACTGTATACTGAGTGCTGACACTGTATACTGAGTGCTGACACTGTATACTGAGTGCTGACACTGTATACTGAGTGCTGACACTGTATACTGAGTACTGACACTGTATACTGAGTACTGACACTGTTTACTGAGTACTGACACTAAGTGCTGACACTGTATACTGAGTGCTGACACTGTATACTGAGTGCTGACACTGTATACTGAGTGCTGACACTGAATACTGAGTGCTGACACTGTATACTGAGTGCTGACACTGTATACTGAGTGCTGACACTGTATACTGAGTACTGACACTGTATACTGAGTGCTGACACTGTATGCTGAGTGCTGACACTGTATACTGAGTGCTGACACTGTATACTGAGTGCTGACACTGTATACTGAGTACTGACACTGTATACTGAGTGCTGACACTGTATACTGAGTGCTGACACTGTATGCTGAGTGCTGACACTGTATACTGAGTGCTGACACTGTATACTGAGTGCTGACACTGTATACTGAGTGCTGACACTGTATACTGAGTGCTGACACTGTATACTGAGTGCTGACACTGTATACTGAGTACTCAAAACTATGTTCGAAACATTGTACAAAACAGAGCTGACATTATACATCAAAATATTGCAAAAGAGCACATGTATAATGCACGTTTTGACCTCTGAATCACTGTGCGAAACGTTCTCAGGTCATTCTTTATGAGTGAAACGTTCTCAGGTCATTCTTTATGAGTGAAACGTTCTCAGGTCATTCTTCATATGAGTGAAACGTTCTCAGGTCATTCTTTATATGACTGAAACGTTCTCAGGTCATTCTTCATATGAGTGAAACGTTCTCAGGTCATTCTTTATGACTGAAACGTTCTCAGGTCATTCTTTATGACTGAAACGTTCTCAGGTCATTCTTTATGAGTGAAACGTTCTCAGGTCATTCATTATGAGTGAAACGTTCTCAGGTCATTCTTCATATGAGTGAAACGTTCTCAGGTCATTCTTCATATGAGTGAAACGTTCTCAGGTCATTCTTTATATGACTGAAACGTTCTCAGGTCATTCCTTATGACTGAAACGTTCTCAGGTCATTCTTTATGACTGAAACGTTCTCAGGTCATTCTTTATATGACTGAAACGTTCTCAGGTCATTCTTCATATGAGTGAAACGTTCTCAGGTCATTCTTCATATGAGTGAAACGTTCTCAGGTCATTCTTTATATGACTGAAACGTTCTCAGGTCATTCTTTATGACTGAAACGTTCTCAGGTCATTCTTTATGACTGAAACGTTCTCAGGTCATTCTTTATATGACTGAAACGTTCTCAGGTCATTCTTCATATGAGTGAAACGTTCTCAGGTCATTCTTTATATGACTGAAACGTTCTCAGGTCATTCTTTATATGACTGAAACGTTCTCAGGTCATTCTTCATATGAGTGAAACGTTCTCAGGTCATTCTTCATATGAGTGAAACGTTCTCAGGTCATTCTTTATATGACTGAAACGTTCTCAGGTCATTCTTCATATGAGTGAAACGTTCTCAGGTCATTCTTTATGACTGAAACGTTCTCAGGTCATTCTTCATATGAGTGAAACGTTCTCAGGTCATTCTTTATATGACTGAAACGTTCTCAGGTCATTCTTCATATGAGTGAAACGTTCTCAGAGGTCACTTGCCATTGAGGAGTGAAACGTGGTCCCACAGCATATTACCCAGCGCGAAACGTGCTAGCAACTAAACCCTCCGGAGCTGTCCCGTATTTATGGAGTAAACAGTGACGTCACTGTATGATGCATGAAACAACAGTGACGTCACTGTATGATGCATGAAACAACAGTGACGTCACTGTATGATGCATGAAACAACAGTGACGTCACTGTATGATGCATGAAACAACAGTGACGTCACTGTATGGTGCATGAAACAACAGTGACGTCACTGTATGATGCATGGAACAACAGTGACGTCGACAAGTGACGTCACTGTATGGTGCATGAAACAACAGTGACTTCACTGTATGGTGCATGAAACAACAGTGACGTCACTGTATGGTGCATGAAACAACAGTGACGTCACTGTATGGTGCATGAAACAACAGTGACGTCACTGTATGATGCATGAAACAACAGTGACGTCACTGTATGATGCATGAAACAACAGTGACGTCACTGTATGATGCATGAAACAACAGTGACGTCACTGTATGGTGCATGAAACAACAGTGACGTCACTGTATGGTGCATGAAACAACAGTGACGTCACTGTATGGTGCATGAAACAACAGTGACGTCACTGTATGGTGCATGAAACAACAGTGATGTCACTGTATGATGCATGGAACAACAGTGACGTCACTGTATGGTACATGAAACAACAGTGACGTCACTGTATGGTACATGGAACAACAGTGACGTCACTGTATGGTGCATGGAACAACAGTGACGTCACTGTATGATGCATGGAACAACAGTGATGTCACTGTATGGTGCATGGAACAACAGTGACGTCACTATATGGTGCTTGAAGTGTATGTGTAAGAGATTTGACGTACAAAATAATAATAATAATAGCACCATGAGACCGGAAGTTGTGATGCGAGGCCCAGGAGCTGTGGTTCAACCACCATGAGATACAAGCAGGTGAGTACAGCTAGCCAGGTGTGTACATGCAGGTCCATAGCTTACTGTGCAGGTGTATATAAGCAAAGTTTACAAGTGCAACTATAGGACAGGTGTACAGTACTGGAGGAAGGTGTACAGGTGCTAAAGGCAGGTGTACAGTGTTGGAGGTAGGTGTACAGTGTTGGAGGCAGGTGTCCAGTGCTGGAGGCAAGTATTGAGGTGCTAAGTTCAGGTGTACAGTGCTGGAGGTAGGTGTACTGTGCTGGAGGCAGGTGTACAGTGCTGGAAGTAGGTGTACAGGTGCTAAAGACAGGTGTACAGTGCTGGAGGCAGGTGTACAAGTGCTGCAGGCAGGGGGGTACAATGCTGGTGGCAGGTGCACAGGTGCTGGAGGCAGGGGTACAGTACTGGAGGCAGGTGTACAGGTGCTGGAGGCAGGTGTACAGTGCTGGAAGCAGATGTAAGGTGATAGATGGAGGTATACAGGTGTTAGATGGAGGTGTACAGGTGCATTTTCAACATGCCAGGACAAATGCACAAGCAGAGATATACTTTTCTGCTACTGTAGAAAACGTGTGTAGAGGTATAAACATGTGCAGGTGTAAACATGGGCAGGAGTACACATGTGCAGGTGTAAACATGTACAGGTGTAAACATGTACAGGTGTAAACGTGCAGGTGTAAACATGTACAGGTGTAAACATGTGTAGGTGTAAACAGTTATATGCAGATGTAGACAGTTATGTGCAGGTGTAGACAGTTATGTGCAGGTGTAGACAGTTATGTGCAGGTGTAGACAGTTAAGTGCAGGTATAGACAGTTAAGTGCAGGTATAAACAGTTATGTGCAGGTGTAAACAGTTATGTGCAGGTGCAAACAGTTATGTGCAGGTGTAAAAAGTTATATGCAGGTGTAGACAGTTAAGTGCAGGTGTAAACAGTTATGTGAAGGTGTAGACAGTTATGTACAGGTGTAAACAGTTATGTGCAGGTGTAAACAGTTATGTGCAGGTGTAGACAGTTAAGTGCAGGTGTAAACAGTTATTTTCAGGTGTAGACAGTTAAGTGCAGGTGTAAACAGTTATGTGCAGGTGTAGACAGTTATGTGCAGGTGTAGACAGTTAAATGCAAGTGTGAACAGTTATGGGCAGGTGTAAACAAATATGTGCAGGTGTAAACAGCTATGTGTAGGTGTAGACAGTTATGTGCAGGTGTAAACAGTTAAGTTCAGATGTAAACAGTTAAGTGCAGGTGTAAACAGTTATGTGCAGGTGTAAACAGTTATGTGCAGGTGTATACAGTTATGTGCATTTGTAAACAGTTATAAGCAGGTGTAAACTAAAACGTGCAGATGTAGATTGCCAAGTACAGGTGTATAAAGAATTGTGGAGGTTTAAATAGAGAAGTGCAGACGTTAACAGGTGCATAATAATCATTAACATAGAGACAGGTGTTTGCGGAGGTGCAGGTGTTTCTGTGTCTGATATCAGTCACTAACATGTGCACAAGTGCGTCAACATTCACTAACAACTGCAAAGATGCTTAAACATTCACAAACAGGTGCAAATGTGCTTGAGTATTCACAAAGTTACAAGTGCAAAGGTGCTTGAGTATTCACTAAGTTACAAGTGCAAAGGTGCCTGTGTATTCACTAAGTTACAAGTGCAAAGGTGCATGAATATTCACTAAGTTACAAGTGCAAATGTGCCTGTGTATTCACTAAGTTACAAGTGCAAAGGTGCTTGAGTATTCACTAAGTTACAAATGCAAAGGTGATTCAATATTCACTAAGTTACAAGTTCAAAGGTGCCTGTGTATTCACTAAATTACAAGTGCAAATGTGCATGAGTATTCACTAAGTTACAAGTGCAAAGGTGCCTGTGTATTCACTAAGTTACAAGTGAAAATGTGCATGAATATTCACTAAGTTACAAGTGCAAAGGTGCTTCAATATTCACTAAGTTACAAGTGCAAAGGTGTGTGAATATTCACTAAGTTACAAGTGCAAATGTGCAGAAATATTCACTAAGTTACAAGTGCAAAGGTGCCTGAGTATTCACTAAGTTGCAAATGGATCAAGTTACACAATGAAAAGTTATACAGAAACTATGTAACATTCCCAGTACATAGTGCGCTGTTAGGTGAAGAATTAGGTGAAGAGTTAGTTAAAGAGTTAGGCGAAAAGTTAGGTGAAGAGTTTGGCGAAGAGTTAGGAGAAGAGTTAGATGAGAGTTAGGTGAAGAGTTAGGTGAAGAGTTAGGTGAAGAATTAGGTGAAGAGTTAGGTGAAGAATTAAGTAAAGTTAGTTAATTGATGTGTTAGGTGAAGAATTAGTTAGGTGAAGAGTGAGTTAAATGATGAGTTAGTTAGGTGAAGAGTTAGTTAGGTAAGGAACATGTTAGGTAAGGGGCATGTAAGGTCTGACCTAGGTGCGGTGCAGGGTACATATTTTGTACCTCCAGAGGTGTACCTGGGGGGGGAGGTAAGTTACAGCTCCTGGCCCCGCCTCGTAACTCGACCCATTTAGTTCATTTGTAGTCTCTTCCGACTCTTTAAGAGGCACGTAAGTTCCTCCCTCTCCTCATAACATATTCATTCTTCCACTATAATCTATAATTCTTCCACTATAATCTACCTTGTCCCTAATTACTATCGCATTTGCTTTGTTTGTTTCGTAAGGTGAAGTCCAGGATCTTAATTCATGGTATAACTTAACAAATGTTTGAGGACACTTGTGTTGCAGAGGTCTGGACAAAGCTCACACCTCTGCAACACAATTGTTCTCAGACATTTGTTAAGTTATACCATGAATTAAGATCCTGGACTTCACCTTATGAAACAAAGCAAATGCGATAGTTATTATGGACAAGGTAGATTATAGGGGGAAAATTAGCATGTTCATAGAAGACGGAGGAAGTTAGGTGCCTCTTAAGATGCATGTTGTCATGTGTTTATGAGAGTCATGTTCGTTCCCTCGCTTGGATATTAAGCTGTATCTTCTACGTTGCGATCATATCTCTCCTGGATCTTATAGTTCCAGCCCTTCAGACTACCCCTGATACTATCCTTCAGACTGCCCCTGATACTATCCTTCAGACTTCCCCTGATACTATCCTTCAGACTTCCCCTGATACTATCCTTCAGACTACCCCTGATACTATCCTTCAGACTGCCCATGATACTATCCTTCAGACTGCCCCTGATACTATCCTTCAGACTACCCCTGATACTATCCTTCAGACTTCCCCTGATACTATCCTTCAGACTTCCCCTGATACTATCCTTCAGACTTCCCCTGATACTATCCTTCAGACTACCCCTGATACTATCCTTCAGACTGCCCATGATACTATCCTTCAGACTGCCCCTGATACTATCCTTCAGACTACCCCTGATACTATCCTTCAGACTACCCCTGATACTATCCTTCAGACTGCCCCTGATACTATCCTTCAGACTACAACTGATACTATCCTTCAGACTTCCCCTGATACTATCCTTCAGACTACCCCTGATACTATCCTTCAGACTACCCCTGATACTATCCTTCAGACTGCCCCTGATACTATCCTTCAGACTACAACTGATACTATCCTTCAGACTGCCCCTGATACTATCCTTCAGACTACAACTGATACTATCCTTCAGACTGCCCCTGATACTCTCCACTATAAGGTGAAACGTGATCACCGAGGGCAAAATGTGCTTGATCGCCCTTATTTTCACCTTCACAGGTTCTCACTCACGGCCTGTGACCTTCACTCACGGTCTGTGACCTTCACTCACGGCCTGTGACCTTCACTCACGGCCTGTGACCTTCACTCACGGCCTGTGACCTTCACTCACGGCCTGTGACCTTCACTCACGGCCTGTGACCTTCACTCACGGCCTGTGACCTTCACTCACGGCCTGTGACCTTCACTCACGGCCTGTGACCTTCACTCACAGTCTGTGATCTTCACTCACGGTCTGTGACCTTCACTCACGGTCTGTGACCTTCACTCACGGTCTGTGACCTTCACTCACGGCCTGTGACCTTCACTCACGGCCTGTGACCTTCACTCACGGCCTGTGACCTTCACTCACGGCCTGTGACCTTCACTCACGGTCTGTGACCTTCACTCACGGTCTGTGACCTTCACTCACGGCCTGTGACCTTCACTCACGGTTGTGACCTTCACTCACGGTCTGTGACCTTCACTCACGGCTGTGACCTTCACTCACGGCCTGTGACCTTCACTCACGGCTTGTGACCTTCACTCACGGTCTGTGACCTTCACTCACGGCCTGTGACCTTCACTCACGGCCTGTACCTTCACTCACGGCCGACATTCACTCACGGTCTTGACCTTCACTCACGGTCTGTGACCTTCACTCACGGCCTGTGACCTCACTCACGGTCTTCACTCACGGTCTTCACTCACGGTCTTCACTCACGGTCTTCACTCACGGTCTTCACTCACGGTCTTCACTCACGGTCTTCACTCACGGTCTTCACTCACGGCCTGTGATCTTCACTCACGGCCTGTGACCTTCACTCACGGCCTGTGACCTTCACTCACGGCCTGTGACCTTCACTCACGGTCTTCACTCACGGTCTTCACTCACGGTCTCAGGCTCACTAAGCCGCTTGATGGATCTTTCTATGAGTTTTCCTTGACAAATAAATGTTCAAACAACAACAGCAACAATAACAAAAACATTCCAGCCCCCACACAACAACAACAATAACAAAAACATTCCAGCCCCCACACAACAACAACAAGGTAATATTGCTGAAGTTATACATTGTTATTACTTCCCAGTAGAGTTATTTTTGTTATTAGATTACGTTATAGATCGTAGTTGTGTTGTGTTGGGTCGTGGTTGTGTTGGGTCGTAGTTGTGTTGAGTTGGATCGTAGTTGTGTTGGGTCGTGGTTGTGTTGTGTTGGTCGTGGTTGTGTTGGGTCGTAGTTGTGTTGTGTTGGGTCGTGGTTGTGTTGTGTTGGGTCGTGGTTGTGTTGGGTCGTAGTTGTGTTGAGTTGGATCGTAGTTGTGTTGTGTTGGGTCGTGGTTGTGCTGTGTTGGTCGTGGTTATGTTGGGTCGTAGTTGTGTTGTGTTGGGTCGTGGTTATGTTGGGTCGTGGTTGTGTTGTGTTGGGTCGTGGTTGTGTTGGGTCGTGATTGTGTTGTGTTTTGTCGTGGTTATGTTGTGTTGGGTCGTGGTTATGTTGGGTTGTGATTGTGTTGTGTTGTGTCGGGTCGTGGTTATGTTGGGTCGTTGTTGTGTTGTGTTGGGTCATGGTTATGTTGGGTCGTGGTTGTGTTGTGTTGGGTCGTGGTTGTGTTGTGTTGGGTCGTGGTTATGTTGGGTCGTGGTTGTGTTGTGTTGGGTCGTGGTTATGTTGGGTCGTTGTTGTGTTGGGTCATGGTTATGTTGGGTCGTGGTTGTGTTGGGTCGTGGTTATGTTGGGTCGTGGTTGTGTTGTGTTGGGTCGTGGTTATGTTGTGTTTTGTCGTGGTTGTGTTGTGTTGTGTTGGGTCGTGGTTATGTTGGGTTGTGGTTGTGTTTTGTTGGGTCGTGGTTATGTTGGGTCGTGGTTGTGTTGTGTTGGGTCGTGGTTATGTTGGGTCGTGGTTGTGTTGTGTTGGGTCGTGGTTCTGTTGTGTTGGGTCGTGGTTGTGTTGTGTTGGGTCGTGGTTGTGTTGTGTTGGGTCGTGGCTGTGTTGTGTTGTGTCGTGGTTGTTTTGGATCGTGGTTATGGGTTGTGTTGTGTTGGGTTGAGATGGGTTGTGTTGGGTTGGGTTTTAATATACATTAGATAGGGAAGGATTATAAGTTACGGCTGAATTGGGTTGGGTTGGGTTGGGTTACAGGTTGGCATTGGCACTCTTCTTTAGATTTGAGACAACAGTTGAGAGTAAGGATGTCAATGCTGCTGTATTTGTGTAGATACAATAATAAGTGCTACAGTAATGTATGTGTTATTGCATTTGTAAAATGGTTCATGCTATTTTTTTCGTATTTTTGTTAATAGGGTCTGAGGTGATGTTGCCCAGGCTGGGGACTCTGGTGACCCCGTCCAATATATAAATATTCCTGACACCAAGGAGTTGTAGTCCAACATTGTTATCATCGACTCTCACTTGTACACTAAGATAACACCTCCTACAGTTATTGGCTGTAGTTAGTTATTATTATTGCCAATAATCGTGCTTCTACACTAAGATAACGTCCTACACAGCTACTGCCTGTAGTTGGTTATCATTATCGCCGATACTGGTGCTTCTACACTAAGATAACTTTGCCTACAGCAACACACAACAAGCGCTCTCCGTGGCCACGGCTACAAGAAAGCTACTACATCGTCTGCAACTGTTGATCCTTGAGTTATTGGGGGAAAACACACACCCTTCCTGGTGATCACACATCTGTGAGGAGGGTGATAACCTGTGTCCAGGCGATGACTTTGGAGTGTGGCACAGTGATCCTACCTTCTGTGGCACCGCTGAAGGAGAGTGACAGACTCTCAGTGTATAGAGAGCCATGGTTTGTACTGAATTGTGGTCTTCACCTGTAAAAAAAGCATTTGCTCTGAGCTTCCTAAGGAACACATCTGGAGAAGGCTTTGACTTGACTAATCTGAAACAGTTCCAAGAGCCGCTTGAGCAACCGCTCTTTGTGGGTCTTATTGGCGAGCATTTCCAAGAGCCACTCAAGGGGTGACTCTTAAAAGAGAGTCAAGTAAGAAAAAAACGTTGTACAGGTCTCCAGACGATAGTTCCTCGGGAGAAGCAAAAAATGGGGACGAAAAAGCTCTAAATGGAGAGGTCCCGACGAGACGCAACTCAGAGCTCTATTCCTTTTTTGTTAGGCTGTGTCTGGCCCTCATGAAGGCCTACCAAGACTCTCTCCTCCTCCAGCACCACCAGGGAGGGCCCACAACCACGGCACTGCCAGAAGGGCCCACACCAGGAGCACCACCAGGGAGGGCCCACATCCATGGCACATGTTTACAAATCATAACCCAGACGGTCCAGCTCCTCCAGCATGAAGTCGATGTCTTCTCTCCTGACGGCCTGAGAGGAGATGATGTTTCTGAAGAAGTTAGGGTGGTGGTCGAGGGGCTGGTAACCAATCATCAGGGTTCCTGCTGTCATCATGCGTCCCTTCAGGATGGGCTGCACCTGTCACACACACAGTAACAATGACATTAATAATGATTACCGCTAATAATAAGAAGAAAAATTACAAAATACTAACGATAATAATAATGATAATAGTCCAAATTAATAATAATATAATCAAATTAAGCCCTAAACAAACATGGGTTATGCAGAGCTGTAGGTAGTGATATGCAATGGGTGGGGTGTCACGGAGTGGGGGTGTGCCAGTGGTGGGGGTGCGAGGGTGAGAGTGTGCACGGGGGAGGGGTGTTGTAGGTTCCTGATCCACGTCCAGAATTCCTTCAATGCCTGCGACAATCTGGACGAGTCTGAGTCCCTCGCTGACGAAGACTATTTTGGGGACGAAGTTTGAACATGTCTTCACTGACGATGACTCCCTCACCTTGTTTTCACCTACATTTGAGTGCCACTGTAAGTCCTCTAGTTGAAGCTCCATGCTCCATGCGCCCGTTCATGTGTTCGTGGACTCTGATCCGCAAGTTAACATTATTCGTTCTAGCCTCTTCAAGGATAAGCAACTTCGTTCTTCTTGAAGAACGTACTCGTGTAGCCACCCTTAGTGGAGTGGCTGGTTCTGCTGTGCTTATCTCAGGTCACACTTCTCTCACCTTTTCTCGTTGTAGATCAGATCAGCTTCCCTGGTGATCTACTGGAATCTGCATTGATGCGTGATCTGCACTATACATATAACCCGGACCATTTACGAAGTCACAATGTGATCTGCACATTGTGCATGACCTATTCCAGTGTCATGCCCGAATCAATGACATGGTCCCATGTCGTACCCTTCTGGGGCTACCAGCTTCGATCCAAGATGTGCCACACTATGTCAGAGTCTGAAGTCTCGATTAATTCTTTACACACTTGTGCGTTTTCCATTAATGTAAGCAAGCGTTGAGGCGGCTATGTTCTCACTCGAGTTGTTGTACCTCGTGTTGCAGATGGTGATAACGTAGTTGTTGTACCTCGTGTTGCAGATGGTGATAACGTAGTCGTTGTACCTCGTGTTGCAGATGGTGATAACGTAGTTGTTGTACCTCGTGTTGCAGATGGTGATAACGTAGTCGTTGTACCTCGTGTTGCAGATGGTGATAACGTAGTTGTTGTACCTCGTGTTGCAGATGGTGATAACGTAGTTGTTGTACCTCGTGTCGCAGATGGTGATAACGTAGTTGTTGTACCTCGTGTTGCAGATGGTGATAACGTAGTTGTTGTACCTCGTGTTGCAGATGGTGATAACGTAGTCGTTGTACCTCGTGTTGCAGATGGTGATAACGTAGTTGTTGTACCTCGTGTTGCAGATGGTGATAACGTAGTTGTTGTACCTCGTGTTGCAGATAGTGATGACGTAGTTGTTGTACCTCGTGTTGCAGATGGTGATAACGTAGTTGTTGTACCTCGTGTTGCAGATGGTGATAACGTAGTTGTTGTACCTCGTGTTGCAGATGGTGATAACGTACTTGTTGTACCTCGTGTTGCAGATGGTGATAACGTACTTGTTGTACCTCGTGTTGCAGATGGTGATAACGTAGTTGTTGACAGTGATTCATGTGGGATAAATGACTTGTTCATCGAACCATCCTTGCACAGTGTAGTGTGGGTGCTAGTGGTGCTAGGTGGGTGCTAGTGGTGCTAAATAGATGTTAGTGGTGCTAGGTGTGTGCTAGTGGTGCTAGGTGGGTACTAGTGGTGCTAGGTGGGTACTAGTGGTGCTAAGTGTGTGCTAGGTGTGTGCTAGTGGTGCTAGGTGGGTATTAGTGGTGCTAGGTAGATATTAGTGGTACTAGGTGGGTGCTAGTGGTGCTAGATGGATGCTAGTGGTGCTAGGTGTGTGCTAGTGGTGCTAAATAGATGTTAGTGGTGCTAGGTGTGTGCTAGTGGTGCTAGGTGGGTACTAGTGGTGCTAGGTGGGTACTAGTGGTGCTAAGTAGATGTAGTGGTGCTAGGTGTGTGCTAGTGGTGCTAGGTGGGTGCTAGTGGTGCTAGATGGATGCTAGTGGTGCTAGGTGTGTGCTAGTGGTGCTAGGTGGGTACTAGTGGTGCTAGGTGATGCTAGTGGTGCTAGGTGGGACTAGTGGTCTAGGTGGATGTTAGTGCTAGGTGGGTGCTAGTGGTGCTAGGTGGATGCTAGTGGTGCTAGGTGGGTGCTAGTGGTGCTAGGTGGGTGTTAGTGGTGCTAGGTGGGTGCTAGTGGTGCTAGGTGGATGCTAGTGGTGCTAGGTGGGTGCTAGTGGTGCTAGGTGGGTGCTAGTGGTGCTAGGTAGTGATTAGTGCTAGGTGGTGCAGCTGGTGCTAGGTGGTGCTAGCGGTGTTAGGTGGGTGCTATGATGCTAGAGTGGAGTAAAATGGTGCTAGGTGGATGCTAGAGTGCTAAGTGGGCAGCGTGCTAGGTAGGCTAGTGGTGCTAGTGAGTGCTAGGTGCTAGGTGGATGCTAGCAGTGCTAGAGTGGATGCTAGAGTAGTAAGAGTGGTATTAGTGAGCTATAGTATGAAAGTTAATGTAGATAATTGACATGGAATGGAAATGGAGAAGTAAGTGAAGCGTATGAAGAAGATATAGAGAGAGACCTAGGAGTTATTATTAACAAAACATTGTCACCTGAACATCATGTAAAGGAAATCGTGAGGAAATTTTTATTCTACTCCGGAGAATTATATTTTCTTCACACACGACACTAGAGAACAGGAGGGTTAGGGGAGACATGATAACGACATATAAAATACTGCGAGGAATAGATAAGGTGGACAGAGACAAGATGTTCCAGAGAGGGGACACAGAAACAAGGGGTCACAGTTGGAAGTTGAAGACTCCTATGAGTCAAAGGATGTTAGAAGTATTTCTTCAGTCATAGAGTTGTCAGGAAGTGGAATAGTCTAGCAAGTGACGTAGTGGAGGCAGGAACCATACATAGTTTTAAGACGAGGTTTGATAAAGCTCATGGAGCAGGGAGAGAGAGGACCTAGTAGCGATCAGTGAAGAGGCGGGGCCAGGAGCTATGACTCGAACCCTGCAACCACAAATAGGTGAGTATAAATAGGTGAGTACACACACAGAACAGCAGGATGCCAAGGCAAGAGTATGATGAGAGTAACAGAGCGATGGTTGACACACTGGCAGAACTGGCCAGAAGGGCTCATGCGAGCAGGGCGAAGCTACTGATCATGGGTGACCTCAACCACAAGGAAATCGATTGGGAGAACTTAGAGCCACATGGGGACCAAGAAACGTGGAGGGCTAAGATGATGGAGGTGGTACTGGAAAATCTCATGTACCAACACGTAAGGGACACTACCAGAGAGAGAGGAGAGGACGAACCAGCGAGACTGGACCTAGTATTCACCCTGAGTAGCGCATATATTGAGGACATCACATATGAAAGCCCCCTCGAGGCCAGTGATCATATGGTTCTAAGCTTCGAATACATAGTAGAGTTACAAGTGGAGAGGGAAGCAGGAAGGGCTGCACGAATGAAGCCAAACTACAAGAAAGGTGATTACGTGGGCATGAAGAACTTTCTGCACGGAATTCAGTGGGACAGAGAGCTGGCAGGGAAGTCAGCAAAAGAGATGATGGAATATATGACAACAATTTGCAAGGAAGCTGAGGAGAGGTTTATACCCAAGGGTAACAGAAGAAGCGAAAAAGCCAGGATGAGCCCATGGTTCACCCAAAGGTGCAGGGAAGCCAAAACCAAGTGTGCCCGGGACTGGAAGAGGTACAGAAGGCAAAGGACCCAGGAGAATAAGGAGAGCAGTCGTAGAGCCAGAAATGAATATGCACAGGTAAGAAGGGAGGCCCAAAGACAGTACGAGAATGGCATAGCAGCGAAAGCCAAATATTACCCAAAGCTCCTGTACAGCCACATCAGGAGGAGAACAACAGTCAAGGACCAGGTGATCAGGCTGAGGAAGGAAGGAAGGAGGGGAGGTCACAAAAAATGACCGCGAAGTGTGTGAGGAGCTCAACAAGAGATTCAAAGAGGTGTTCACAAAGGAGATAGAAGGGCCTCCAGAAAGGCGGAGAGATGGGGTACACCATCAGGTGCTGGACACAATACACACAACTGAGGAGGAAGTGAAGAGGCTACTATGCGAGCTAGATACCTCAAAGGTGATGGGGCCGGATAACATCTCTCCATGGGTCCTGAGAGAGGGAGCAGAGGAGCTATGTGTACCACTAACAACAATCTTCAACACATCTATCGAAACAGGGCAACTATCTGAGGTATGGAAGACAGCAAATGTAGTTCCAATTTTTAAAAAAGGAGACAGGAACGTAGCACTAAACTACAGACCAGGTCATGGAGAAGATAATCAGGAGAAGAGTGGTGGAGCACCTAGAAAGGAATGAGCTTATCAACGACGGCCAGCACGGATTCAGGGACGGGAAATCCTGTGTCACAAACCTACTGGAGTTCTACGACAGGGTGACAGCAGTAAGACAAGAGAGAGAGCGGGGTGGGTAGATTGCATATTCCTGGACTGTAAGAAGGCGTTTGACACAGTTCCACACACGAGATTAGTGCAGAAGCTGGAGGACCAGGCAGGGGTAACAGGGAAGGCACTACAATGGATCAGGGAATACCTGTCAGGAAGACAGCAGCAAGTCATGGTACGTGGCGAGGTGTCAGAGTGGGCGCCGGTGACGAGTGGGGTTCCACAGAGGTCAGTCCTAGGACCGGTGCTGTTTCTGGTATTTGTGAACGACATGACGGAAGGAATAGACTCCAAAGTGTCCCTGTTTGCAGATGATGTGAAGTTGATGAGAAGAATTCAATCGGACGAGGACCAGGCAGAACTACAAAGGGATCTGGACAGGCTGCAAGCCTGGTCCAGCAATTGGCTCCTGGAGTTCATCCCCACCAAGTGCAAAGAAGACGGCAGACGGAGTACAGTCTAGGGGGCCAGAGACTGCAAACCTCAATCAAGGAAAAGATCTTGGGGTGAGTATAACACCAGGCACATCTCCTGAGGCGCACATCAACCAAATAACTGCTGCAGCATATGGGCGCCTAGCAAACCTAAGAACAGCATTCCGACATCTTAATAAAGAATCGTTCAGGACCCTGTACACTGTGTACGTTAGGCCCATACTGGAGTATGCAGCACCAGTTTGGAACCCACACCTAGCCAAGCATGTGAAGAAGCTCGAGAAAGTGCAAAGGTTTGCAACAAGACTAGTCCCGAGCTAAGGGTATGTCCTACGAGGAGGTTAAGGGAAATCGACCTGACGACACTGGAGGACAGGAGAGATAGGGGAGACATGATAACAACATATAAGATACTGAGAGGAATTGACAAAGTGGACAGAGACAGAATGTTCCAGAGATGGGACACAACAACAAGGGGACACAGATGGAAGTTGAAGACTCAGATGAATCACAGAGATGTTAGGAAGTATTTCTTCAGTCACAGAGTTGTCGGGAAGTGGAATAGTTTAGGAAGCGATGTAGTGGAGGCAGGCTCTATACATAGCTTTAAGCAGAGGTATGATAAAGCTCATGGCGCAGGGAGAGTGACCCAGTAGCGGCCAGTGAAGAGGCGGGGCCAGGAGCTTTGACTCGACCCCTGCAACCACAACTAGGTGAGCAACTAGGTGAGCACACACACACACACACACACACACACACACACACACACACACACACACACACTCACAGCACGGATTCCGGGAAGGCAAATCCTGTGTAACAAACCTCCTAGAGTTCTATGATAAAGTAACAGAGGTAAGGCAAGAGAGAGAAGGGTGGGTTGATTGCATTTTCCTGGACTGCAGGAAGGCCTTCGACACAGTTCCTCACATGAGATTAGTAAAGAAGTTGGAAGAACAAGCATGTATAACAGGAAGGGCACTGGAATGGATCAGGGAATACCTCACAGGGAGGTAACAACGGGTCATGGTGCGTGATGAGGTATCACAGTGGGCACCTGTGACGAGCGGTGTACCGCAGGGGTCAGTCCTAGGACCAGTGTTATTCTTGGTATATGTAAATGACATGATGGATGGGATAGACTCAGAAGTGTCTTTGTTCGCAGATGATGTGAAATTAATGAGGAGAATCACATCGGAAGAGGACGAAGCAGGACTTCAAACAGACCTGGACAAGCTTGACATCTGGTCTAGCAACTGGCTTCTCGAATTCAATCCCACCAAATGCAAAGTCATGAAGATCTGAGAAGGGCAAAGAAGACCGCTGACAGAGTACAGGCTAGGCGAACAAAGGCTACAAACCTCGCCAAAGGAGAAAGACCTTGGGGTGAGTATAACGCCAAGCACGTCTCCGGAGGCACACATCAACCAGATAACTGCGGCAGCATATGGGCGACTGGCAAACCTAAGATTAGCGTTCCGTTACCTTAACAAGGAATCGTTCAAGACACTGTACACCGTGTACGTCAGGCCCATACTAGAATATGCAGCACCAGTCTGGAACACACACCTGGTCAAGCACGTAAGGAAACTAGAGAAAGTGCAAAGGTTTGCGACAAGGTTAGTTCCACAACTCAGGGGTCTGTCCTATGAAGAAAGGTTGAGGGAAATAGGACTAACAACACTGGAGGAAAGAAGGGTCAGAGGAGACATGATAACGACATACAAAATACTGCGGGAATTGACAAGGTAGACAGCGACAGGATGTTCCAGAGAGGAACACAGAAACAAGGGGACACAACTGGAAGCTGAAGACTCAGATGAGTCAAAGGGATGTTAGGAAGCATTTCTTCAGCCACAGAGTAGTCAGGAAGTGGAATAGTCTAGAGAAAGATATAGTGGAGGCAGGAACCATACATAGTTTTAAGACAAGGTATGATAAAGCTCATGGAGCAGGGAGAGCAGAGACCCAGTAGCAGACAGCGAAGAGGCGGGGCCAGGAGCTGAGTCTCGACCCCTGCAACCACAATTAGGTGAATTAGGTGAGTACACACACACACACACACACACACATTATATATATATATATATATATATATATATATATATATATATATATATATATATATATATATGTGTGTGTGTGTGTGTGTGTGTGTGTGTGTGTGTGTGTAAATATATATGACGGAAATGTTGTAGAAGTGTTTAGAAGTTAAGTTAGTAGAGTTGAAATATAGCTCCAGCAGACACACTTACCTCACCCAAGAGCTTGCATCGGTCTGGTCCAGGCTTCATGGACCGCAGCCGGTAAGGTACGTACCAGAAGCAAACATTGGTACACTCTGGTTCATCGTTCAGTAGTTCGTACTTGTCAGGATGCTGCTTCATGCGCATCACCATGTACGACGTCATCTCAAACAAATGATCAATGTGTTTCTCGAAGCCTTCGTCTCCCTGTGTGAGGGAAGGAAGATAACATGTTCATTTTTCCACTATAATCTACATTGTCCCTAATTACTATCGCATTTGCTTTGTCTGTTTCGTAAGGTGAAGTCCAGGATCTTAATTCATGGTATAACTTAACAAATGTCTGAGAACATTTGTGTTGCAGAGGTGTGAGCTTTGTCCAGACCTCTGCAACACAAGTGTCCTCAAACAGACAAAGCAAATGCGATAGTAATTATGGACAAGGTAGATTATAGTGGAAGAATGAACATGTTATTAGAAGAGGGAGGAACTTAGGTGCCTCTTAAGACACTTGAGCGTAACAAGAGTGGAGTGAGAACTGACCTTGGAGCGCCAGAGAAGCCACAACTTGAAGATGTCGTTGTGACGACCACACTGGATCACCTTGTCACCTGTGTCGTAGTTCACATCGTAGGGCTTGTCCTGCTGGAAGAGGTAGTCAGCACACATCTGGTTGCACGAGATCAACAGCCCCTGCAAGGTAGAGTGACAATGGTTAATAACACACATGTGCAACAGTTGGTGTAGTAGTGAAATGAAGATGATGTAATCAGTCCATCAACCTTGGTGAAATAGTATTTGAGGTGGTCAGTCCCTCAGCCTGGAGAAGAGTTGAGTTCCATGGTCTGGAACATCGTTCCAGACCATGGAACTCTGGCACATGTGTCTTATCAATCTGTGGGTATTTTATACCATCAAGTACGGGACAATTTCCTCCATAAAACAAGAGGTGAATTAACTGCACCTGCCAAGGTATATTCTATACACCTGCCAAAGTATATTGTATACACCTGCCAAGGTATATACTATACACCTGCCAAGGTATATACTATACACCTGCCAAGGTATATACTATACACCTGCCAAGGTATTTACTATACACCTGCCAAGGTATATACTATACACCTGCCAAGGTATATACTATACACCTGCCAAGGTATATACTATACACCTGCCAAGGTATATACTATACACCTGCCAAGGTATATACTATACACCTGCCAAGGTATATACTATACACCTGCCAAGGTACACTACATACACCTGGCGGATGCAACCTAGAGAAACCATTGGTACTGACGTCTTCCTGGAAGTGCACAGTGGAGCACTGCAGGAGCACACCCATCAACTTGTGGGGGTTCCAAGTGATAGAGTTCGATCGCTCAACACCGTCCATCTTGTGACGCTGGTTCTTGGACAGTAACACTCCACCTCCCCAGGCAGCCTGAAACACAACACTAACTGAATGATGGTCAAGAAGAAGAAGTAGTAGTCTTTAGATCATTACTCATCTAATTTACTAATCCGGTGCAATATATATATATATACACACACACACACAAAGGGACACAACTGGAAGCTGAAGACTCAGATGAGTCAAAGGGATGTTAGGAAGCATTTCTTCAGCCACAGAGTAGTCAGGAAGTGGAATAGTCTAGAGAAAGATATAGTGGAGGCAGGAACCATACATAGTTTTAAGACAAGGTATGATAAAGCTCATGGAGCAGGGAGAGCAGAGACCCAGTAGCGGACAGCGAAGAGGCGGGGCCAGGAGCTGAGTCTCGACCCCTGCAACCACAATTAGGTGAGTACACAAACATACATACTGTAATCCCCACAGCCAGTGTTAGTGTGTTTAAATATCATGAAGTGTTACAGTGTTATCTAAAGTATTACATAGTGTTACACATAGTGTTACAGTGTTACAGCGTGTGTTACAGTGTTGCACAGAGTGTTACAGTGTGTTACACAGAGTGTTACAGTGTGTTACACAGAGTGTTACAGTGTTACACAGAGTGTTACAGTGTGTTACACAGAGTGTTACAGTGTGTTACACAGAGTGTTACAGTGTGTTACACAGTGTTACAGTGTGTTACACAGAGTGTTACAGTGTTACACAGAGTGTTACAGTGTGTTACACAGAGTGTTACAGTGTGTTACACAGAGTGTTACAGTGTTACACAGAGTGTTACAGTGTGTTACACAGAGTGTTACAGTGTGTTACACAGAGTGTTACAGTGTGTTACACAGAGTGTTACAGTATATAAGACTTACATCAACATGGAACCACAATTTGTACTTCTCACAGACGTCAGCCACGGCGTGCAGTGGATCAAAAGCGCCCATGACAGTAGTGCCAGCCGTGGCACACACCATGAACGGCACTTTACCCTTACTCTTGGCATCCTGGATCAGTCTATCCAACTCTGCTGGGATCATCCGTCCCCTGTAACGTGGATGACAAGGTCAGTTATCTCTTACACCAGGTGGATGATAACACAGGGTGGATGATAATACAGGGTGGATGATAATACAGGGTGGATGATAACACAGGGTGGATGATAATACAGGGTGGATGATAATACAGGGTGGATGATAATACAGGGTGGATGATAACACAGGGTGGATGATAATACAGGGTGGATGATAATACAGGGTGGATGATAACACAGGGTGGATGATAATACAGGGTGGATGATAACACAGGGTGGATGATAATACAGGGTGGATGATAATACAGGGTGGATGATAACACAGGGTGGATGATAAACAGGTGGATGATAACACAGGGTGGATGATAAACAGGGTGGATGATAACACAGGGTGGATGATAAACAGGGTGGATGATAACACAGGGTGGATGATAACACAGGGTGGATGATAACACAGGGTGGATGATAACACAGGGTGGATGATAATACAGGGTGGATGATAAACAGGGTGGATGATAACACAGGGTGGATGATAAACAGGGTGGATGATAACACAGGGTGGATGATAATACAGGGTGGATGATAATACAGGGCGTGGATGATAAACAGGGTGGATGATAATCACAGGGTGGATGATAATACAGGTGGATGATAACACAGGGTGGATGATAATACAGGGATGATAACACAGGTGATGATAACACAGGGTGGATGATAAACAGGTGGATGATAACACAGGTGGATGATAATACAGGGTGGATGATAATACAGGGTGGATGATAACACAGGGTGGATGATAATACAGGGTGGATGATAATACAGTGGTGGATGTTTAATACAGGGTGGATGATAACACAGGGTGGATGATAATACAGGGTGGATGATAACACAGGGTGGATGATAATACAGGGTGGATGATAACACAGGGTGGATGATAATACAGGTGGATGAACGATGATAAACACAGGGTGGATGATAATACAGGGTGGATGATAAACAGGTGGATGATAATACAGGTGGATGATAACACAGGGTGGATGATAATACAGGGGATGATAACAGGTGGATGATAACACAGGGTGGATGATAACACAGGGTGGATGATAATACAGGGGATGATAACACAGGTGGATGATAATACAGGGTGGATGATAACACAGGGTGGATGATAATACAGGGTGGATGATAATACAGGGTGGATGATAATACAGGGTGGATGATAATACAGGGTGGATGATAACACAGGGTGGATGATAATACAGGGTGGATGATAATACAGGGTGGATGATAACACAGGGTGGATGATAATACAGGGTGGATGATAATACAGGGTGGATGATAACACAGGGTGGATGATAATCAAGGTGGATGATAATACGAGATAAACAGGTGGATGATAATACAGGTGGATGATAATACAGGGTGGATGATAATACAGGGGATGATAACGGTGATGATAATACAGGGTGGATGATAATACAGGTGGATGATAATACAGGGTGGATGATAATACAAGGTGGATGATAATACAGGGTGGATGATAACACAGGGTGGATGATAATACAAGGTGGATGATAATACAGGGTGGATGATAACACAAGGTGGATGATAATACAGGGTGGATGATAATACAGGGTGGATGATAACACAGGGTGGATGATAATACAGGGTGGATGATAACACAGGGTGGATGATAATACAGGGTGGATGATAACACAGGGTGGATGATAAAACAGGGTGGATGATAACACAGGGTGGATGATAACACAGGGTGGATGATAACACAGGGTGGATGATAACACAGGGTGGATGATAACACAGGGTGGATGATAATGCAGGGTGGATGATAATACAGGGTGGATGATAACACAGGGTGGATGATAATACAGGGTGGATGATAACACAGGGTGGATGATAATACAGGGTGTCATGTAGTTTTGAGATCCTTACTTATGGATGTCTATCACTTTGAGAGTCACAGAAAAGTAGGGTGTTTTTACCAGTCTCTCAGGACGATGCATTTTTGTTTTCCCCAGTACCAGAAGGACTGGGAAGAGGATGCCCTCTTTTTCATTACCGTGTGGGGAAGCACTCTGGAATCATTAAGTCATGGGCTAGGTGAGAATGGTGATGCTTCCCCCTCGGTGTTTTTTCTCAGTTTCAGAGACTGTTTGATGAGAGGGGCGGCACTAGTGAACCAGCCTACGAGTCTGCCTAGGATAACGTGGGACCAGGAGGTGGTGCTACTTGATCTGGAGGCTAGTGAGGAGGTTGTGATACTGGAGCCGGCTCCTAGGAAAGCTATGATTGGGTTGGTGTGGAAACTGATGGTGGATACCGTCCCTGAAGATAATGTACACTGGAAAATTGTACGAGATGGTGGAAGCATTGGACCTACTGAAAGAAGGGTTGTAGTTGTGGCTCAGCCGTGGTGGGTCTTTGCAAAGGAGTTTTGGGATGCTGAAAATGGGGGCCAGGTGAATCCCCATGAGGTAAATGTGGCTGTGCACAGTCATCCTGTGTGGGGCAACATAAACTTGTGGGAAGAAATCTGCCGTGATGAAGATGTGAATTTTTTTTATCTTTTCAATGTACTTAGCGAGAGTCAGTGGACGTTGCCTTTCAAGGGTCTCACACTCGATGACCCTCTCAGCAGGTTCACTGACTGCCGCAAAGTAAAATTGCTAACTAATGTTCGAGGGTTTCCTCTTATGAATAATTTTGTTGATGTACTAGACACAACAGGTGTGAGTTTGTGGCGGTATTATATGATTCTTATGACTCTATGTGCCAAGGACACACCCATAATTGTAATTTTAATATCTTTGTATACGAACCTTTTGTATGACATTAACCCTCATGATCTTTTCTTTGTAAACATGAGTCACCCACCCTGGGTTTTGCAAAATGATATGAGGTTTGGGGCAGTCTTGTTGCAGGGTAGAGCAGGGCAAGTAATGCCAGTCAGCTCCTTAACAGAGAAATGTAACAGACACCAAGGACGCTATGCCACCATAGCACAGGAAGCTCTGGTTTTAGTTCTGGGAGTGCTAACTTTCTTTTCTGTTTATGTAACAGGGTCTCTGCATCCTGTTATGGTCTCTAGTGACTACAATCCAGTACGTTTCCTTCACCTAATGAGGAACCACAACCAGAGACTCACTAGGTGGGCCTTGTTTCTCCAACCTCTTAATCTGGTGATTCATTACGTGAAGGGAGCGGAGAATGTGGTTGCTGATGCCTTGTCTCGTGTGTAATGTACAAGATGTAGTGTATAGATTACTTATCTGTTCTTGTTTTGCAGTGATTTGCGGTAGACGAGTAGATGGAACCTTGGACCCGCTATCCATGCCGCGCACACGTGTGTAACCCACGTGACGCCTACACCCTCACCACAAACATTTGGCAAATAAATCCCTAGCTGGATTTCTCTATTTCACCACTTAAACTTACTTTACAGTATTCCCCAAAAGGACAGCATATTTCTAAAATTATAATTTACATTTATCTAAAGGTTATACATTATTATTACTGTTTTTCCTAATTACCTGAAATTTATGGCACACTTCTCCAATAGCTATATATTACGTATATTTAAATGTCATGCAGAAACCTGCATAACAGATGATAATACAGGGTGGATGATAATACAGGGTGGATGATATCACAGGGTGGATGATAATACAGGGTGGATGATAATACAGGGTGGATGATAATACAGGGTGGATGATAATACGAGGTGGATGATAATACAGGGTGGATGATAATACAGGGTGGATGATAATACAGGGTGGATGATAATACAGGGTGGATGATAATACAGGGTGGATGATAATACAAGGTGGATGATAATACAGGGTGGATGATAATACAGGGTGGATGATAATACAGGGTGGATGATAACACAGGGTGGATGATAATACAAGGTGGATGATAATACAGGGTGGATGATAACACAGGGTGGATGATAACACAGGGTGGATGATAATACAAGGTGGATGATAACACATTGTGGATGATAATACAGGGTGGATGATAATACAGGGTGGATGATAATACAGGGTGGATGATAATACAGGGTGGATGATAATACAGGGTGGATGATAATACAGGGTGGATGATAACACAGGGTGGATGATAATACAGGGTGGATGATAATACAGGGTGGATGATAACACAGGGTGGATGATAATACAGGGTGGATGATAATACAGGGTGGATGATAACACAGGGTGGATGATAATACAAGGTGGATGATAATACAGGGTGGATGATAATACAGGGTGGATGATAATACAAGGTGGATGATAATACAGGGTGGATGATAATACAGGGTGGATGATAATACAGGGTGGATGATAATACAGGGTGGATGATAATACAAGGTGGATGATAATACAGGGTGGATGATAACACAGGGTGGATGATAACACAGGGTGGATGATAATACAAGGTGGATGATAATACAGGGTGGATGATAACACAAGGTGGATGATAATACAGGGTGGATGATAATACAGGGTGGATGATAACACAGGGTGGATGATAATACAAGGTGAATGATAATACAGGGTGGATGATAACACAGGGTGGATGATAACACAGGGTGGATGATAATACAGGGTGGATGATAATACAGGGTGGATGATAATACAAGGTGGATGATAATACAGGGTGGATGATAACACAGGGTGGATGATAACACAGGGTGGATTATAACACAGGGTGGATGATAATACAAGGTGGATGATAATACAGGGTGGATGATAATACAGGGTGGATGATAATACAAGGTGGATGATAATAAAGGGTGGATGATAATACAGGGTGGATGATAATACAGGGTGGATGATAATACAGGGTGGATGATAATACAGGGTTGATGATAATACAAGGTGGATGATAATACAGGGTTGATGATAATACAAGGTGGATGATAATACAGGGTGGATGATAATACAAGGTGGATGATAATACAGGGTGGATGATAATACAGGGTGGATGATAACACAGGGTGGATGATAACACAGGGTGGATGATAATACAAGGTGGATGATAACACAGGGTTGATGATAATACAAGGTGGATGATAACACAGGGTGGATGATAATACAGGGTGGATGATAATACAAGGTGGATGATAATACAGGGTGGATTATAATACAAGGTGGATGATAATACAAGGTGGATGATAATACAGGGTGGATGATAACACAGGGTGGATGATAACACAGGGTGGATGATAACACAGGGTGGATGATAACACAGGGTGGATGATAACACAGGGTGGATGATATTACAGGGTGGATGATAATACAAGGTGGATGATAATACAGGGTGGATGATAATACAAGGTGGATGATAATACAAAGTGGATGATAATACAGGGTGGATGATAATACAGGGTGGATGATAATACAAGGTGGATGATAATACAAGGTGGATGATAACACAGGGTTGATGATAATACAAGGTGGATGTTAATACAAGGTGGATGATAACACAGGGTTGATGATAATACAGGGTGGATGATAATACAAGGTGGATGATAACACAGGGTGGATGATAATACAGGGTGGATGATAATACAGGGTGGATGATAATACAAGGTGGATGATAATACAGGGTGGATGATAACACAGGGTTGATGATAATACAAGGTGGATGATAATACAGGGTGGATGATAACACAGGGTGGATGATAATACAACGTGGATGATAATACAGGGTGGATGATAATACAGGGTGGATGATAATACAGGGTGGATGATAACACAGGGTGGATGATAATACGAGGTGGATGATAATACAAGGTGGATGATAATACAGGGTGGATGATAACACAGGGTGGATGATAATACAGGGTGGATGATAATACAGGGTGGATGATAATACAAGGTGGATGATAACACAGGGTTGATGATAATACAAGGTGGATGATAATACAAGGTGGATGATAACACAGGGTTGATGATAATACAAGGTGGATGATAACACAGGGTGGATGATAATACAGGGTGGATGATAATACAGGGTGGATGATAATACAGGGTGGATGATAATACAGGGTGGATGATAACACAGGGTTGTTGATAATACAAGGTGGATGATAATACAAGGTGGATGATAATACAGGGTGGATGATAATACAGGTTGGATGATAACACAGGGTGGATGATAATACGAGGTGGATGATAATACAGGGTGGATGATAATACAAGGTGGATGATAATACAGGGTGGATGATAACACAGGGTTGATGATAATACAAGGTGGATGATAATACAAGGTGGATGATAATACAGGGTGGATGATAATACAGGGTGGATGATAACACAGGGTGGATGATAATACGAGGTGGATGATAATACAAGGTGGATGATAATACAGGGTGGATGATAACACAGGGTGGATGATAACATATATATATATATATATATATATTGTGTGTGTGTGTGTGTGTGTGTGTGTGTGTGTGTGTGTGTGTGTGTGTGTGTGTGTGTATACTGAGAGGTGTGGATCTTATGTATGCACACAGGTATGTATGTGTCAGTGTAATCTCCAATTTGTATTCACCTGTTTGTGGTTCTATTGGACGAGTCTCAGCTCCTGGCTCCGCCTCTCCTCTGGCTGCGTGAGCCCTATCATACCTCTTCTTAAAGCTACGTATTGATCCCACCTTTACCACTTCGCTGTCTAGGTCGTTCCAGTACCTAATAACTCTGAGGCTGAAGAAGTATTTCCTAACATCCCTGTAACTCATCTATGTTTTAAACTTCCAGTTGTACCCTCGTGTACCTGATACCCGCCTCTCACTCTTCCTGCCTACCTTATCAAATCATCTAAGTATTTTGTACGTCGTAATCATGTCACCACTGATGCTTCTCTCTAGTATGGTCAGGTTTAGTTCCTCTAGCCTCATACCCATCAACACTGGGACTAGTTTTGTTGCTAACATTTGTACTTCTTCCAGGTTCCTGACAGGCTTGACCAGGTGAGGGTTCCATACTGGTGCTGCATACTTCAAGATGCTCCTGACATGTTATGTATAAGGTCCTAAATGACCACTGATATATGTCATGTATAAGGTTCTGAATGAACACTGATATATGTCATGTATAAGGTCCTAAATGACCACTGATATATGTTATGTATAAGGTCCTAAATGACCACTGATATATGTTATGTATAAGGTCCTAAATGACCACTGATATATGTTATGTATAAGGTACTGAATGAACACTGATATATGTTATGTATAAGGTCCTAAATGACCACTGATATATGTTATGTATAAGGTCCTAAATGACCACTGATATATGTTATGTATAAGGTACTGAATGAACACTGATATATGTTATGTATAAGGTCCTAAATGACCACTGATATATGTTATGTATAAGGTACTGAATGAACACTGATATATGTTATGTATAAGGTCCTAAATGACCACTGATATATGTTATGTATAAGGTCCTAAATGACCACTGATATATGTTATGTATAAGGTACTGAATGAACACTGATATATGTTATGTATAAGGTTCTGAATGAACACTGATATATGTTATGTATAAGGTTCTGAATGAACACTGATATATGTCATGTATAAGGTCCTAAATGACCACTGATATATGTTATGTATAAGGTCCTAAATGACCACTGATATATGTTATGTATAAGGTACTGAATGAACACTGATATATGTTATGTATAAGGTCCTAAATGACCACTGATATATGTTATGTATAAGGTCCTAAATGACCACTGATATATGTCATGTATAAGGTTCTGAATGAACACTGATATATGTCATGTATAAGGTTCTGAATGAACACTGATATATGTCATGTATAAGGTTCTGAATGAACACTGATATATGTCATGTATAAGGTTCTGAATGAACACTGATATATGTCATGTATAAGGTTCTGAATGAACACTGATATATGTCATGTATAAGGTCCTGAATGAACACTGATATATGTCATGTATAAGGTTCTGAATGAACACTGATATATGTCATGTATAAGGTTCTGAATGAACACTGATATATGTCATGTATAAGGTTCTGAATGAACACTGATATATGTCATGTATAAGGTTCTGAATGAACACTGATATATGTCATGTATAAGGTTCTCAATGGACACTGATATATGTCATGTATAAGGTTCTGAATGAACACTGATATATGTCATGTATAAGGTCCTGAATGAACACTGATATATGTCATGTATAAGGTTCTGAATGAACACTGATATATGTCATGTATAAGGTTCTGAATGAACACTGATATATGTCATGTATAAAGTCTTGAATGAACACTGATATATGTCATGTATAAGGTCGATCTTCAACACTTTACATTTGCTGGGGTTAAACTCTAACAGCCACTTGTCAGTCCAGTCCTACAGCTGCCCAGAGCCATTTGTATTCTTTCCTGGTCTACTTCTGTTTGCATTCTCATCGTTAGTTTCACATTATTAGTGAACACGGACACCTCTGACATGCTTTCTTCAGTCATGATCTTGACACACAAGAAACAGCAGGGAAACAAGTATTGAGCCTTGTGGAACCCCACTCGCCCATCACCACACCTTGTGGAACCCCACTCGCCACACTCGTCCATCACCACACTTTGTGGAACCCCACTCGCCCATCACCACAACTTGTGGAACCCCACTCGTCCATCACCACACCTCCTTGTGGAACCCCACTCGCCTATCACCACACCTTGTGGAACCCCACTCGTCCATCATCACACCTTGTGGATCCCCCACTCGCCCATCACCACACCTTGTTGAACCCCATTCGTCCATCACCACACCTCCTTGTGGAACCCCACTCACCCATCACCACACCTTGAGGAACCCCACTCGTCCATCAAAACACCTTGTGGAATCCCACTCGTCCATCACCACACCTTGTGGAACCCCACTCGTCCATCACCACACCTTCTGGAACCCCACTCGTCCATCACCACACCTACTTGTGGAACCCCACTCACCCATCACCACACCTTGTGGAACCCCACTCGTCCATCACCACACCTACTTGTGGAACCCCACTCACCCATCACCACACCTTGTGGAACCCCACTCGTCCATCATCACACCTTGTGGATCCCCCACTCGCCCATCACCACACCTTGTTGAACCCCATTCGTCCATCACCACACCTCCTTGTGGAACCCCACTCACCCATCACCACACCTTGAGGAACCCCACTCGTCCATCAAAACACCTTGTGGAATCCCACTCGTCCATCACCACACCTTGTGGAACCCCACTCGTCCATCACAACACCTTGTGGAACCCCACTCGTCCATCACCACACCTCCTTGTGGAACCCCACTCGCCCATCACCACACCTTGTGGAACCCCACTCGCCACACTCGTCCATCACCACACCACCTTGTGGAGCCCCACTCGCCACACTCGTCCATCACCATACCTTGTGGAACCTCACTCGCCCCACTCGTCCATCACCACACCTTGTGGAATCCACTCGCCACACTCGTCCATCACTGCACCTTGTGGAGCCCCACTCGCCACACTCGTCCATCACTACACCTTGTGGAGCCCCACTCGCCACACTCGTCCATCACCACACCTTGTGGAATCCACTCGCCACACTCGTCCATCACTGCACTTTGTGGAGCCCCACTCGCCACACTCGTCCATCACCACACCTTGTGGAACCCCACTCGCCACACTCGTCCATCACTACACCTTGTGGAACCCCAATCGCCACACTCGTTCATCACTACATCTTGTGGAGCCCCACTCGCCACACTCGTCCATCACCACACCTTGTGGAACCCCACTCGCCACACTCGTCCATCAACACACCTCCTTTTGGAGCCCCACTCGCAACACTCGTCCATCACTACACTTTGTGGAGCCCCACTCGTCCATCACCACACCTTGTGGAGCCCCACTCGCCTCACTCGTCCATCACCACACCTTGTTGAACCCCACTCGCAACACTCGTCCATCACTACACTTTGTGGAGCCCCACTCGCCACACTCGTCCATCACCACACCTTGTGGAGCCCCACTCGCCCCACTCGTCCATCACTACACCTTGTGGAGCCCCACTCGCCACACTCGTCCATCACCACACCTTGTGGAGCCCCACTCGCCACACTCGCCCATCACTACACCTTGTGGAGCCCCACTCGCCACACTCGCCCATCACTACACCTTGTGGAACCCCACTCGCCCATCACTACACCTTGTGGAACCCCACTCGCCACACTCGCCCATCACTACACCTTGTGGAGCCCCACTCGCCACACTCGTCCATCACTACACCTTGTGGAGCCCCACTCGCCACACTCGTCCATCACCACACCTTGTGGAGCCCCACTCGCCACACTCGTCCATCACCACACCTTGTGGAGCCCCACTCGCCACACTCGCCCATCACTACACCTTGTGGAACCCCACTCGCCACACTCGCCCATCACTACACCTTGTGGAGCCCCACTCGCCACACTCGTCCATCACTACACCTTGTGGAGCCCCACTCGCCACACTCGCCCATCACTACACCTTGTGGAACCCCACTCGCCACACTCGCCCATCACTACACCTTGTGGAACCCCACTCGCCACACTCGCCCATCACTACACCTTGTGGAGCCCCACTCGCCACACTCGCCCATCACTACACCTTGTGGAACCCCACTCGCCACACTCGTCCATCACTACACCTAGTGGAGCCCCACTCGCCACACTCGCCCATCACTACACCTTGTGGAGCCCCACTACACCTCCTCCAGGACACTAACTCGCTCTTCTCTTCCTGTTAACATTCCTTGATCTAGTGTAGAGTGCTGTTGTGTCTGTGTATATTTACTGATGTTTGGTGTCTGTGTCAGGGTACAGACAACAGGAACATGAAGGATACGGACAGCAGGTACATGGAGGGTACCTACTTCTCGTCCACAGGAACTTCAATTAGGTTGTCAGTCCCGAGACCCATCGCAGCAGCAGCGCCCATCAGTGAGTAGTGACTCTGTCAAGACATTAACTTCATCAGTGAAGGGCCCAGGAGCTATATACGTGGTAGAAAATGAAGGAACTATGTGAAAAAAGAGCTATGTGAAAAAAAGAGCTAGGCGAAAAGAGAGCTAGGTGTATGGGTGAGCATGGCGCTAAGTGAACTAGGTACCAGGTAAAAAATCTGTTAAAGTGGCAGGTGATCAGGTGAACTAGATGTTAAGTAGGTGATTAAGGTGGCAGGGGATCAGGTGAACTAGATGTTAAGTAGGTGATTAAGGTGGCAGGTGATCAGGTGAACTAGATGTTAAGTAGGTGATTAAGGTGGCAGGTGATCAGGTGAACTAGATGTTAAGTAGGTGATTAAGGTAGCAGGGTATCAGGTGAACTAGATGTTAAGTAGGTGATTAAGGTGGTAGGTGATCAGGTGAACTAGATGTTAAGTAGGTGATTAAGGTGGCAGGTGTGATGTCATTGGTTTAGAAAATTTACAAATTGAAGAATGCAACACTTGTGCAACACTTGTGCAACACTTGTGCAACACTTGTGCAACAATTGTGCAACAATTGTGCAACACCTGTGCAACACTTGTGCAACACTTGTGCAACATTTGGCGAGCTTTACTGAGGAAACGTTTCGCCAGCCAGTGGTTTCTTCAGTCCAGTACAGAGAATATCGGAGTTTGAGGTATCAGTCCCTAAGCCTGGAGTTGAGGTATCAGTCCCTCAGCCTGGAGTTGAGGTATCAGTCCCTCAGCCTGGAGTTGAGGTATCAGTCCCTCAGCCTGGAGTTGAGGTAGTCAGTCCCTCAGCCTGGAGTTGAGGTATCAGTCCCTCAGCCTGGAGTTGAGGGGTTGACTCCATCATCTTGAGAGACTGACCACCTCGACTCCAGGCTTAGGGACTGACCACCTCGACTCCAGGTTTAGGGACTGACCCTCAAACTCCTCATCTTCCACCCTCTCTGTATTGGACTGAAGAAGTCAATGGCTGGAGAAACGTTTCCTAAACAAAGATTTCTAAATGTTACAGAGGAGTGTCATTGTTGAAGGTGAGGCAGGTGTTGCAGGTGAGGCAGGTGTTGCAGGTGAGGCAGGTGTTGCAGGTGAGGCAGGTGAGGCAGGTGAGGCAGGTGAGGCAGGTGTTGCAGGTGAGGCAGGTGAGGCAGGTGAGGCAGGTGAGGCAGGTGAGGCAGGTGTTGCAGGTGAGGCAGGTGAGGCAGATGGGGCAGGTGAGGCAGGTGAGGCAGGTGGGGCAGGTGAGGCAGATGGGGCAGGTGAGACAGGTGAGGCAGGTGGGGCAGGTGAGGCAGGTGGGGCAGGTGAGGCAGGTGGGGCAGGTGAGACAGGTGGGGCAGGTGAGACAGGTGAGACAGGTGAGACAGGTGAGACAGGTGAGGCAGGTGAGGCAGGTGAGACAGGTGAGGCAGGTGGGGCAGGTGAGACAGGTGAGACAGGTGAGACAGGTGAGGCAGGTGAGGCAGGTGAGACAGGTGAGGCAGGTGAGGCAGGTGAGGCAGGTGGGGCAGGTGGGACAGGTGAGGAAGGTGAGGCAGGTGAGACAGGTGAGACAGGTGGGGCAGGTAAGACAGGTGAGACAGGTGAGACAGGTGAGACAGGTGAGGCAGGTGAGACAGGTGAGGCAGGTGAGACAGGTGAGGCAGGTGAGACAGGTGAGGCAGGTGAGACAGGTGGGGCAGGTGAGACAGGTGAGGCAGGTGAGACAGGTGAGGCAGGTGGGGCAGGTGAGGCAGGTGAGACAGGTGGGGCAGGTGATACAGGTGAGGCAGGTGAGGCAGGTGGGGCAGGTGAGACAGGTGAGACAGGTGAGGCAGGTGAAGTACTCACGTGGAGTGAGGTGAACATACACAGTTCACCTGGAAGAGCCAACAATCCCTTCTTCTTGTATTCAGGAAACATTTTGTGTCTAGCAACCAGGGCCGCGTACAGGTTACTGACTGACCCACCTGGTGCCAGGATGCTGTCACCTGCCTTGTAACCTATCACGTCACGCATGTGCTTCATCGTCACCTGTAACAACACCTATGTTAAACACCTGCACCTCTCACCACACATACTTCCAACACACAGAAGAGTATTCTGTAGAAGTGCTATCTACTACACGAGGGTCGTTACTCACCAACTGCCCTCTACACTACACGAGGGTCGTTACTCACCAACTGCCCTCTACACTACACGAGGGTCGTTACTCACCAACTGCCCTCTACACTACACGAGGGTCGTTACTCACCAACTGCCCTCTACACTACACGAGGGTCGTTACTCACCAACTACCCTCTACACTACACGAGGGTCGTTACTCACCAACTGCCCTCTACACTACACGAGGGTTGTTACTCACCAACTACCCTCTACACTACACGAGGGTCGTTACTCACCAACTACCCTCTACACTACACGAGGGTCGTTACTCACCAACTGCCCTCTACACTACACGAGGGTTGTTACTCACCAACTACCCTCTACACTACACGAGGGTCGTTACTCACCAACTGCCCTCTACACTACACGAGGGTCGTTACTCACCAACTACCCTCTACACTACACGAGGGTCGTTACTCACCAACTACCCTCTACACTACACGAGGGTCGTTACTCACCAACTACCCTCTACACTACACGAGGGTCGTTACTCACCAACTACCCTCTACACTACACGAGGGTCGTTACTCACCAACTACCCTCTACACTACACGAGGGTCGTTACTCACCAACTACCCTCTACACTACACGAGGGTTGTTACTCACCAACTACCCTCTACACTGACATCAGTAATGCTTATAACACTGACATTCAGCGTGTTTACACACCAGTATATTGCTCTTACACTGAGAATTAGGTAAGTGTGGATGTCTAGCAACTTGCTGTAAGTCATCAAGGTAGGTATTCTCCCCTACACTGACAGTATCAATACCTGCATCACTAACAACACCTGCATCACTAACACCGGGAGTCACAGCAGCTTTCAGTGTATATACACTGATACATTAACAACACAACTGTTTATTCTCCACTGTCTTATGTAATACTGACAAGATGTATAACACTGATGCAGGACAGTATTATTGACACGATCCCCACTGATCCCATTGATACTACTGATCCCATTGATACCACTGGTCCCATTGATACCACTGGTCCCATTGATACCACTGATCCCATTGATAATACTGATCCCATTGATACTACTGATCCCATTGATACTACTGATCTCATTGATACCACTGGTCCCATTGATACTACTGATCCCATTGATACTACTGATCCCATTGATACTACTTATCCCATTGATACCACTGGTCCCATTGATACTACTGATCCCATTGATACTACTGATCCCATTGATACTACTGATCTCATTGATACTACTGATCTCATTGATACCACTGGTCCCATTGATACCACTGATCCCATTGATACTACTGATCCCATAGAACCTTAGTCCAGTTGATACTCACTATCCCATTGATACACTGATCCCATTGATTCACACTGATCCATTATACTACTGATCCCATGATACTACTGATCCCATTGATACACTGATCCATTACACATTGATCCCATTGATACTACTGATCGCATTGATACACTGATCCCATTGATACTACTGACTCCCATTGATACTACTGATCCGTTGATACTACTCTCATATACCACTGGTCCCATTGATACCACTGATCCCATTGATACTACTGATCCTTACTCGCAATACCATCTGGTCCCATTGTACCACTGATCCCATTGATACTACTGATCCCATTGATCACACTGATCCCATTAATACTACGAGTCCATTGATACTACTGATCCCATTGATACTACTGATCTCATTGATCCACTGTCCCATTGATCCTCTATCCATTGTACTACTGATCCCATGGAAACCATTGGTCCCATTGATACCACTGGTCCCATTGATACCAATGATCCAATTGATACTACTTATCCCATTGATACCACTGGTCCCATTGATACCACTGATCCAATTGATACTACTGATCCCATTGATACCACTGGTCCCATTGATACTACTGATCCCATTGATACTACTGATACCATTGATACCACTGGTCCCATTGATACTACTGATCCCATTGATACACTGATCCATTGATACTACTGTCCATGAAACATCCCATTGATACCACTGATCCATTGATACTACTGTCCCATTGATCACTGTCCCATTGATACTACTGATCCCATTGTACTACTGATCCCATTGATACACTGTCCCATTGATACTACTGTCCATTGATACTACTGATCCCATTGATACCACTGGTCCCATTGATACTACTGATCCCATTGATACTACTGATACCATTGATACCACTGGTCCCATTGATACTACTGATCCCATTGATACCACTGATCCCATTGATACTACTGATCCCATTGAAACCACTGGTCCCATTGATACCACTGATCCCATTGATACTACTGATCCCATTGATTCAACTGATCCCATTGATACTACTGATCCCATTGTTACTACTGATCCCATTGATACCACTGTTCCCATTGATACTACTTATCCCATTGATACTACTGATCCCATTGATACCACTGGTCCCATTGATACTACTGATCCCATTGATACTACTGATCCCATTGATACCACTGGTCCCATTGATACTAGTGATCCCATTGATACTACTGATCAGGTTGATACCACTGGTCCCATTGATACTAGTGATCCCATTGATACTACTGATCCCATTGATACTACTGATCCCATTGATACCACTGGTCCCATTGATACTACTGATCCCATTGATACTACTGATCCCATTGATACCACTGGTCCCATTGATACCACTGATCCCATTGATACTACTGATCCCATTGATTCAACTGATCCCATTGATACTACTGATCCCATTGATACTACTGATCCAATTGATACCACTGGTCCCATTATTACTACTGATCCCATTGATACTACTGATCCCATTGATACCACTGGTCCCATTGATACTACTGATCCCATTGATACTACTGATCCCATTGATACCACTGGTCCCATTGATACTACTGATCCCATTGATACCACTGGTTCCATTGATCCCACTGATCCCATTGATACTACTGATCTCATTGATTCCACTGATCCCATTGATACTACTGATCACATTGATACTACTGATCCCATTGATACCACTGGTCCCATTGATACTACTGATCCCATTGATACTACTGATCTCATTGATTCCACTGATCCCATTGATACTACTGATCACATTGATACTACTGATCCCATTGATACCATGGTCCATTGATAACTGATCCCATTGATACTACTGATCCCATTGATACCACTGGTTCCATTGATCCCACTGATCCCATTGATACTACTGATCCCATTGATACCACTGGTTCCATTGATCCCACTGATCCCATTGATACTACTGATCCCATTGATTCCACTGATCCCATTGATACCACTGATCCCATTGATACCACTGGTCCCATTGATACTACTGATCCCATTGATACTACTGTCCCATTGATACCACTGATCCCATTGATACCACTGGTCCCATTGATACACTGATCCCATTGATACTCACTGATCCCATTGATACCTACTGATCCGTTGATACCTACTGGTCCCATTGATACTACTGGTCCATTGATACACTGATCATATACTGCTGTGTCCCATTGTTACATGTAGTGAATCCCATTGAACACTGATCTGATAGCACTGTCCTTGTACATGATAGTGAACCTACAGATCACCTTGCCTGCAGTCCTGATACATGTGAATTGAACCTACGCATCCTGATCTACTGTCCATTGATACTGATGAACCCATTATCACTGCTGTGAGTCCACTGTGTATGACTACAACTGCTGCAGTCCTGATTGATGACCTACATCCCCTGTGCTGCAGTCACTGTACATGTGATGCAACCTACAACACCTGCTGCTAGCAGTCACTGTTACATGTGATGTGAACCTACAACACCTCTGACTCAGTCACTGTTGATGTGATGACCTACAACACCTGCTGCTGCAGTCACTGTTACTGTGATGAACCTACAACCCTGCTGCTAGCAGTCACTGCTACATGTGAGTGAACCTACACACCTGCTGCTAGCAGTCACTGTTACATGTGAGTGAACCTACAACACCTGCTGCTAGCAGTCATGTTACATGTGATGGAACCTACAACACCTGCTGCTAGCAGTCACTGTACATGTGAGTGAACCTACAACACCTGCTGCTAGCAGTCACTGTTACATGTGATGGAACCTACAACACCTGCTGCTAGCAGTCACTGTTACATGTGAGTGAACCTACAACACCTGCTGCTAGCAGTCACTGTTACATGTGAGTGAACCTACAACACCTGCTGCTAGCAGTCACTGTTACATGTGAGTGAACCTACAACACCTGCTGCTAGTAGTCACTGCTACATGTGAGTGAACCTACAACACCTGCTGCTAGCAGTCACTGCTACATGTGAGTGAACCTACAACACCTGCTGCTAGCAGTCACTGTTACATGTGATGGAACCTACAACACCTGCTGCTAGCAGTCACTGCTACATGTGAGTGAACCTACAACACCTGCTGCTAGCAGTCACTGCTACATGTGAGTGAACCTACAACACCTGCTGCTAGCAGTCACTGTTACATGTGATGGAACCTACAACACCTGCTGCTAGCAGTCACTGTTACATGTGAGTGAACCTACAACACCTGCTGCTAGCAGTCACTGCTACATGTGAGTGAACCTACAACACCTGCTGCTAGCAGTCACTGTTACATATGATGGAACCTACAACACCTGCTGCTAGCAGTCACTGTTACATGTGAGTGAACCTACAACACCTGCTGCTAGCAGTCACTGCTACATGTGAGTGAACCTACAACACCTGCTGCTAGCAGTCACTGTTACATGTGACTGAACCTACAACACCTGCTGCTAGCAGTCACTGCTACATGTGAGTGAACCTACAACACCTGCTGCTAGCAGTCACTGTTACATGTGATGGAACCTACAACACCTGCTGCTAGCAGTCACTGCTACATGTGAGTGAACCTACAACACCTGCTGCTAGCAGTCACTGCTACACTGTTCTCTCTCAGCTGTGGAAGATTTTACTGTTGAGAGATAACACTTGACTGAGGAACATTTTGTTCCATGATGGTGGGTTATGGTAGGACTTACCTGTTCCATGGTGGGTTATGGTAGGACTTACCTGTTCTATGGTGGGTTATGGTAGGACTCACCTGTTTCATGGTGGGTTATGGTAGGACTCACCTGTTCCATGGTGGGTTATGGTAGGACTCACCTGTTCCATGGTGGGTTATGGTAGGACTCACCTGTTCCATGGTGGGTTATGGTAGGACTCACCTGTTCCATGGTGGGTTTTGGTAGGACTCACCTGTTCCATGGTGGGTTATGGTAGGACTCACCTGTTCCATGGTGGGTTATGGTAGCACTCACCTGTTCCATGGTGGGTTTTGGTAGGACTCACCTGTTCCATGGTGGGTTATGGTAGGACTCACCTGTTCCATTGTGGGTTATGGTAGCACTCACCTGTTCCATGAGGATGAAGACAGGTGCAATCTCGTAGGTGAACATATTGGTGTTGGCAGCTGCTGTCAGCCACTCACCTGCCAGTGACACCACCTCAGTGCCACATGACAGCTGGTTCATGAACCTGGGATGACCTGTCAAGAAAAAATCACAGTGGGTTACTTGACTGGGTCATCTGCAATTAATTTACACACACACAGTGAAGAGACGGGGCCAGGAGCTATGACTTGACTCCTGCAACTACAATTAAGTGAGTACTATTGTCTAAGTCTTGTTTCATGTCTGCTGCTTGTAAATTTGATACATTACTAAACAAGCACCAGCTTAGAAGCAAGGTCTTGTAGTTTGTGTTGCACCCCACTTGTTAGTATTGCTCACTAGTTGCTAATTTTGCACACTAGTTGTTAGTCTTGCATCCCAGCTTTTAGTGTTACATCCCAGTTGTTTGTGTAACACTCCAGTTGTTTGTATTACACCCCATTTGTTTGTGTTGCATCACACATAGTTGTGTTACAACACTGTTGTTACTGTAGATGAATGGTTCAGAGAACCGACAAGTTATAAATTAGACACATATGCAACACTTGGGTATCTTTATTGAGAAAGTTTGCACACAGTGGCTCATCAGTCAATACAGTAGAAGGTAGGAGAGGAGTTTGAGGTATCAGTCCTCGGCCTGGGTCGATGTGTTCAGTCCATCAAGATTGATGGACTGAACACATCGACTCCAGGCCGAGGGACTGATAACCTCAAACTCCTACCTCCTTACACCTTCTACTTTGTATTGACTGATGAAGCCACTGTGTGGCGAAACGTTTCCTCAATAAAGATACCCAAGTGTTGCATATGTGTCTAATTTATAACTGTTGTTACTGTTATAACAGTGTTGAGACAGTACTGGGCCTCGCCAGTTGAGGTTACAAAATAGGTACAGTGAAACAGACGTAGGTCCACCAGTACCTCAGTCCTCCACCAGGGTGACTATGACAGACTTAGGTCCACCAGTACCACAGTCCTCCACCAGGGTGACTATGAGAGACTTAGGTCCACCAGTACCACAGTCCTCCACCAGGGTGATTATGACAGACTTAGGTCCACAAGTACTACAGTCCTCCACCAGGGTGACTAGGACAGACTTAGGTCCACCAGTACTTCAGTCCTCCACCAGGGTGACTATGACAGACGTAGGTCCACCAGAACCTCAGTCCTCCACCAGGGTGACTATGACAGACTTAGGTCCACCAGTACCACAGGCCTCCACCAGGGTGACTATGACATACTTAGGTCCACCAGTACCACAGGCCTCCACCAGGGTGACTATTACAGACTTAGGTCCACCAGTACCACAGTCCTCCACCAGGGTGACTATGACAGAAGTAGGTCCACAAGTACCTCAGTCCTCCACCAGGGTGACTATGACAGACTTAGGTCCACCAGTACCACAGGCCTCCACCAGGGTGACTATGACATACTTAGGTCCACCAGTACCACAGGCCTCCACCAGGGTGACTATTACAGACTTAGGTCCACCAGTACCACAGTCCTCCACCAGGGTGACTATGACAGAAGTAGGTCCACAAGTACCTCAGTCCTCCACCAGGGTGACTATGAAAGACGTAGGTCCACCAGTACCTTAGTCCTCCACCAGGGTAGCTATGACAGACTTAGGTCCACCAGTACCTTAGTCCTCCACCAGGGTAGCTATGACAGACTTAGGTCCACCAGTACCTCAGTCCTCCACCAGGGTGCCCGGGTGACTATGACAGACGTAGGTCCTCCAGTACCTCAGTCCTCCACCAGGGTGACTATCACAGACGTAGGTCCACCAGTACCTCAGTCCTCCACCAAGGTGACTATCACAGACGTAGGTCCACCAGTACATCAGTCCTCCACCAGGGTGACTATGACGGACGTAGGTCCACCAGTACTTCAGTCCTCCACCAGGGTGACTATGACAGACGTAGGTCCACCAGTACCTCAGTCCTTCACCAGGGTGACTATCACAGACGTAGGTCCACCAGTACCACAGTCCTCCACCAGGGTGACTATGACAGACTTAGGTCCACCAGTACTTCAGTCCTCCACCAGGATGACTATGAGAGACGTAGGTCCACCAGTACCTCAGTCCTCCACCAAGGTGACTATGACAGACGTAGGTCCACCAGTACCTCAGTCCTCCACCAAGGTGACTATGACAGACGTAGGTCCACCAGTACCTCAGTCCTCCACCAGGGTGACTATCACAGACGTAGGTCCACCAGTACCTCAGTCCTCCACCAGGGTGACTATGATGGACGTAGGTCCACCAGTACTTCAGTCCTCCACAAGGGTGACTATGACAGACGTAGGTCCACCAGTACCTCAGTCCTCTACCAAGGTGACTATGGCAGACGTAGCTCCACCAGTACCTTAGTCCTCCACCAGGGTGACTATGACAGACGTAGGTCCATCAGTACCTCAGTCCTCCACCAGGGTGACTATCACAGACGTAGGTCCACCAGTACCTCAGTCCTCCACCAGGGTGACTATGACGGACGTAGGTCCACCAGTACCTCAGTTCTCCACCAGGGTGACTATGAGAGACGTAGGTCCACCAGTACTTCAGTCCTCCACCAGGGTGACTATGACAGACGTAGGTCCACCAGTACCACAGTCCTCCACCAGTACCACAGTCCTCCACCAGGGTGACTATCACATACGTAGGTCCACCAGTACCACAGTCCTCCACCAGGGTGACTATCACAGACGTAGGTCCACCAGTACCACAGTCCTCCACCAGGGTGACTATGACAGACGTAGGTCCACCAGTACCTCAGTCCTCCACCAGGGCGACTATGACAGACGTAGGTCCACCAGTACCTCAGTCCTCCATCAGGGTGACTATGGTACCCACACAAACAATATCAAACAACACTTCCACTCTCGGTATCCATTTCCAAGAGACACTTATTAACTTAGACCTTTGAGGATATCTAACTGTGTATAACTTAATACATATTATGTAACAAACTACAATCTATCAGCAAAGATTCTGTAGACAGATATAAGTCCTACCTGAGCAACAGGAAACAAATAGTCAAGATCAACAACACAGAATCAGAACTCCTGCCGATAGCACATGGGGTTCCGCAGGGTAGTATTCTGTGCCCCTTACTATACCTATGTCATGTGAATGACATGCCCATCAGTGTCAAGTGTAAGCTTCTGTTGTGTGCAGACGACAGTGCTCTGTTAAGGTCAGGTAAAGACCCACAAGATATAGTTAATGAACTATCACTAAAACTAGAGTGCTGCAGCAAATAGTAGACAACAAACTATCGTTACACCTCAGGAAAACATAAGCCATAATCTTTGAGACCAAAAATAAAATGAAAAGGGTAAATAATTTTAATGTCCAGTGTAATGGGGAACCCATCACTTGAGTGTAATGGGGAACCCATCACTTGAGTGTAATGGGGAACCCATCACTTCAGTATGAGTGGAATATCTGGGAATCCCCTTTGACCCAGCATGTGAAGAAAGCGAATGTCAGGATGAAGGTCCTCTATAAACAGGTAGAGTCTACCTACTGAGGCACAGTGTCTACCTACTGAGGCACAGTGTCTACCTACTGAGGCACAGTGTCTATCTACTGAGGCACAGTGTCTACCTACTGAGGCACAGTGTCTACATACTGAGGCACTGTCTACCTACTGAGGCACTGTCTACCTACGGAGGCACAGTGTCTACCTACTGAGGCACAGTGTCTACCTACTGAGGCACTGTCTACCTACTGAGGCACTGTCTACCTACTGAGGCACAGTGTCTACCTACTGAGGCACTGTCTACCTACTGAGGCACAGTGTCTACCTACTGAGGCACAGTGTCTACCTACTGAGGCACAGTGTCTAACTACTGAGGCACAGTGTCTACCCACTGAGGCACAATGTCTATGTGTGATAATTATCCTGTTGGGTAATTAACACTATGTGGGATAATTGTATTTATGTGTATCTATACTTAAATAATCTCCCTCCCTATCTCCCTCCCTTTCTCCCTTTCTATATCCCTCCCTCTCTCCCTGGAGTATACGCTCCTTACATTCTTATTATATTCTTCCTTACCTCCCTCCCACCCTCCTTACTTCCTTCCTCCTCATCCCTTCCCTCCTTATTCTATTCCCTCTCCTTCCAAACCACCGCCTTCCTTCCCGCCATCATCCATCTTTCTCCCCCTGCTACCTCCCTGCTTGCCTCCCTGCCTCCCTCCCTGCCTGCCTCCCTGCCTGCCTCCCTGCCTGACCCACTCCCTCCCTCCCTCCAACATATGGTGGCCGGATACTCAACTTTCAATTACTTTCTAAATCCCGCTCATTATTCTCCCCTTCATCTTTATAGCTGACGCTATTGTCTGTCTGTCTGTCTGGCTCTTTATAGCTCTCTCTCTCTCTCTCTCTCTCTCTCTCTCTCTCTCTCTTTCTCTCTATCTATCTATCTATCTATCTATATATCTATCTATCTCTGAGTGTAGTACTACGTGATAGATGTTTTCGGGTTTAACGCTCCCGCGGTCCGGTGCCGGTGGATCAGGGTCCCATAAACCAGGCTGTTACTGCTGGCAGCAAGCAAAACAAAGTACGAACCACAGCCCGGCTGATCAGGAACATACTTAAGGAACCTATCCAACTCCCTCTTGAAGACAGCACGGAGTCTGTTGGTAATCCCACTCATGTATGCTAAGAGTCTGTTGAATAGTCTTGGGCCCGTGACACTTATTGTGTTGTCTCTCAGTGTAGTCATGGGGCCCCTGCTTGTCAATAGGACCATTCACACTGTCTGCTCACTCTCTTGCTTTCACAGGGAGTGATTTCTCTGTGGAAATTTGGGACTAGTCCCTCAAACATTTTCTTGGTGCGTATTATGATGTATATTTCTCGCCTGCGTTCCAAGGAGTACAAGTCAAGGGACTTCAGATGTTCCCAGTATATAGATACTATATTGTACTTATACGGGCAGTGAAAGTTCTCTGTGTATTCTCCAGATCTGCAATTTCTCCTCCCTTAAAACTTCTTGTTATTGGACAGCAATACTCCAGTCTAGAGAGAACAAGTGACTTAAAGAGAATCATCATTAGCTTGGCATCCCTTGTTTTGAAGGTTCTCATTATCCAGCATATCATTTTCCTGGCAGTTATGATAGTGACATTATTGTGATCCTTGAAGTTGAGATCCTCTGTCATTATCACTCCCAGGTCCTTCACATTAGGTTTTTTGCTTCACTGAATGGTCAGAATTAGTTTTATACTCAGAATTATGTTTTTTTCCTCACTCAAATTTTCCATAATTGAGTAACTGAAATTTGTCCTCATTGAGCATGGTATAGTTTTGTGCGGGTCCACTGGAAGACTTGGTATATCAGCTTGGAGATTTGATGTGACTTTGATGGATGACACTCTCATGCTAGTTCTAGTATCATCCATAAAGGATGATACAGTGCTATGGTTTATGTCTGTGTCTATGTTAGATATGAGAATGAGAAGAATGGGGCGAGTAATGTATCTGGTGGAACAGAACTTCTCACTGTGGCAGCCTCTGACTTAACTCTGTTTACTCTTAGTCTTTGTCTACTGTTGGTTACAACCTTGAAGATCCATCTACCCACTTTTTATGTTATTCCTTTTGTACGTATTTTCTGCTATTACACCATGGTAGTTCTTGTCCAACACTTGTAAAGTCTATGTATACTGCATCTGCATTATGTTGGTCCTCCAGTGCATCCAGGACCATGTTATAGTGGTCCAGTAGTTGTGAGGCAGGAGTGACTATCCAGGACCATGTTATAGTGGTCCAGTAGTTGTGAGGCAGAAGTGACTATCCAGGACCATGTTATAGTGGTCCAGTAGTTGTGAGGCATGAGTGACTATCCAAGACCATGTTATAGTGGTCCAGTAGTTGTGAAGCAGGAGTGACTATCCAGGAACATGTCGTAGTGGTCCAGTAGTTGTGAGGCAGGAGTGACCATCCAGGACCATGTCATAGTGGTCCAGTAGTTGTGAGGCAGGAGTGACTATCCACGACCATGTCATAGTGGTCCAGTAGTTGTGAGGCAGAAGTGACTATCCAGGACCATGTTATAGTGGCCTAGTAGTTGTGAGGCAGGAGTGACTATCCAGGACCATGTCATAGTGGTGCAGTAGTTGTGAGGCAGGAGTGACCATCCAGGACCATGTCATAGTGGTCCAGTAGTTGGGAGGTAGAAGTGACTATCCACGACCATGTTATAGTGGTCCAGTAGTTGTGAGGCAGAAGTGACTATCCAGGACCATGCCATAGTGGTCAAGTAGTTGTGAGGCAGGAGTGACCATCCAGGACCATTCCATAGTGGTCCAGTAGTTGTGAGGCAGGAGTGACCATCCAGGACCATGCCATAGTGGTCCAGTAGTTGTGAGGCAGAAGTGACTATCCAGGACCATACCATAGTGGTCAAGTAGTTGTGAGGCAGGAGTGACCATCCAGGACCATTCCATAGTGGTCCAGTAGTTGTGAGGCAGGAGTGACCATCCAGGACCATTCCATAGTGGTCCAGTAGTTGTGAGGCAGGAGTGACCATCCAGGACCATGCCATAGTGGTCCAGTAGTTGTGAGGCAGGAGTGACCATCCAGGACCATGCCATAGTGGTCCAGTAGTTGTGAGGTAGAAGTGACCATCCAGGACCATGCCATAGTGGTCCAGTAGTTGTGAGGCAGAAGTGACAATCCAGGACCATGCCATAGTGGTCCAGTAGTTGTGAGGTAGAGGTGACCATCCAGGACCATGCCATAGTGGTCCAGTAGTTGTGAGGCAGAAGTGACCATGCCACGTTACTCTATCTTTCTCGTATAGACACACACACACACACACACACACACACACACACACACACACACACACACACACAAACACACACACACACACACACACACAAACACACAGGTTAGGCCTACGAGGAGAGGTTAAAGGAACTGAACCTGACAATACTGGACGACAGGGGGGAGGGACAGGGAGGACATGATAACGACATACAAAATACTGAGATGAATTGACAAGGTAGACTGGGACAGGATGTTCCAGAGATGTGACACAGCAACAAGGGGACACAACTGGAAGTTGAAAACTCAGATGATTCACAGGGATGTTAGGAAGTATTTCTTCAGTCATAGAGTTGTCAGGAAGTGGAAGAATCTGGAGAGTGATGTAGCGGAGGCAGGATCCATACATAGCGTTAAGAAGAGGTATGATAAAGCTCATGGAGCAGAAAGAGTGACCTAGTAGCGACCAGTGAAAAAGCGGGGCCAGGAGCTGTGACTCGACCCCTGCAACCACAACTAGGTGAGTACACTCTCTTTCTCTCTCCACTATCTTCCTCTCGCTCCCTCTATCCCAAGAAGAGAATCGGGCCAATTGATAGAGACAGTAAACGCCCCCAGGAGACTATCCTCCCCACCCCAGGAGACACTCCTGCCCACCCCAGGAGACTATCCTCCCCACGCTCCCATATTTCACCCCACAGCCACGGATTACCCCCAGCTTCCGCACGATTTGGGGAGACTTTTTCCCAGCCTAGTTGAGGGGAATGTCCCCTCCCCTAGATTCCCTACCTCCCCTTGTTCCCCTACCTCCCCTGGATCCCCTGCCTCCCTTAGTTCCCCTGCCTGCCCTAGTTCCCCTACCCCCTACTCTCTTAATGTGTGTGTATGTTACGATGTGTGTGTGTTTGTGTGTGTGTGTGTACTCACCTAATTGTACTCACCTAATTGTGGTTGCAGGGGTCGAGACTCAGCTCCTGGCCCCGCCTCTTCGCTGTCTGCTACTGGGTCTCTGCTCTCCCTGCTCCATGAGCTTTATCATACCTTGTCTTAAAACTATGTATGGTTCCTGCCTCCACTATATCTTTCTCTAGTCCATTCCACTTCCTGACTACTCTGTGGCTGAAGAAATGTTTCCTGACATCCCTTTGACTCATCTGAGTCTTCAGCTTCCAGTTGTGTCCCCTTGTTTCTGTGTTCCCTCTCTGAAACAACCTGTGTGTGTGTGTGTGTGTGTGTGTGTGTGTGTGTGTGTACTCACCTAGTTGTACTCACCTAGCTGTAGTTGCAAGGGTCGAGTTATAGTTCCTGGCCCCGCCTCTTCACTGGCCGCTACTGGGTCACTCTCCCTTCTCCATGAGCCTTATCATACCTCTTCTTAAAGCTATGAATGGATCCTGCCTCCACTACATCACTTCCCAGACTATTCCACTTCCCGACCACTCTGTGACTGAAGAAATACTTCCTAACATCCCTGTGATTCATCTGAGTCTTCAACTTCCAACTGTGTCCCCCTGTTGCTGTGTCCCATCTCTGGAACATCCTGTCCCAGTCCACCTTGTCAATTCATCTCAGTATTTTATATGTCGTTATCATGTCCTCCCTATCTCTCCTGTCCTCCAGTGTCGTCAGGTCGATTTTCCTTAACCTCTCCTCGTAGGACATGCCCCTTAGCTCCGGGACTAGTCTTGCTGCAAATCTTTGCACTTTCTCTAGCTTCTTTATGTGCTTGGATAGGTGTGGGTTCCAAACTGGTGCTGCATACTCCAGTATGTGTGTGTGTGTGTGTGTGTGTGTGTGTGTGTGTGTGTGTGTGTGTGTGTGTGAGTTTGTGTGTGTGTACTCACCTATTTGTACTCATCTATTTGTTGTTGCAGGGGTCGAGACTCAGCTTCTGGCCCCGCCTCTTCACTGATCGCTACTGGGTCCTCTCTCTCTCCCTGCTCCGTGAGCTTTATCATACCTCGTCTTAAAGCTATGTATGGTTCCTGCCTCCACTACATCACTTGCTAGACTATTCCTCTTCCTGACAATTTTACGACTGAATAAATACTTCCTAACATCCCTTTGACTCATCTAAGTCTTCAACTTCCAATTGTGACCCCTGTTTCTGTGTCTCCTCTCTGGAACATCCTGTCTCTGTCCACTTTATCTATTCCTCGCAGTATTTTGTATGTCGTTATCATGTCTCCCCTAACCCTCCTCTCCCCCAGTGTCGTCAGGCCGATTTCCCTTAACCTTTCTTCGTAGGACATTCCCCTTAGCTCTGGAACTAGCCTTGTTGCAAACCTTTGCACTTTCTCTAATTTCTTGACCTGCTTGACAAGGTGTGGGCTCCAAACTGGTGCTGCATACTCCAGTATGGGCCTGACGTACTCGGTGTACAGTGTCTTGAACGGTTCCTTACTGAGGTATCGGAACACTATTCTCAGGTTTGCCAGGCGTCCACATGCTGCAGCAGTTATCTGGTTAATGTGTGCTTCCGGAGACGTGCTCAGTATTGTACTCACCGCAAGATCTTTCTCCTTGAGTGAGGTTTGTAGTCTTTGGCCACCTAGCCTATATTCCGTCTGCGGTCTTCTTTGCCCTTCCCCGATCTTCATGACTTTGCATTTTCCTGGGTTAAATTCGAGTAGCCAGTTGCTGGCCCACGTGTCCAGGCTGTCCAGGACTCTTTGTAGTCCTGCCTGATCCTCATCTGATTTAATTCTCCTCATTAACTTCACATCATATGGAAACAGGGACACTTCTGAGTCTATCCCTTCCGTCATGTCATTCACATATACCAAAAATAGCACTGGTCCTAGGACTGACCCCTGTGGAACCCCGCTCGTCACAGGCGCCCACTCTGACACCTCGTCACGTACCATCACTCGTTGTTTCCTTCCTGTCAGATATTCCCTGATCCATTGCAGTGCCTTCCTTGTTATTCCTGTCTGTTCTTCTAGCTCTTGTACCAGCCTCTTGTGTGGTACTGAGAAACCATTCTTACAGTCCAAGAAGATGCAGTCTACCCATCCCCCTCTCCTGTCTTACTTCTGTCACCTTGTCGTAGAACTCCAGTAGGTTTGTGATGTAGGATTTACTTTCCCTAAAGCCTAGGTGCTCCATCACTCTTCTAGGTGCTCCACCCCTCTTCTAGGTGCTCTACCACTCTTCTAGGTGCTCTACCACTCTTCTAGGTACTCCACCAGTGTTCTAGGTGCTCCACCCCTCTTCTAGGTGCTCTACCACTCTTCTAGGTACTCCACCAGTGTTCTAGGTACTCCACCAGTCTTCTAGGTGCTCCACCAGTGTTCTAGGTACTCCACCAGTCTTCTAGGTGCTCCACCAGTGTTCTAGGTACTCCACCAGTCTTCTAGGTACTCCACCAGTCTTCTAGGTGCTCCACCAGTGTTCTAGGTGCTCCACCAGTGTTCTAGGTGCTCCACCAGTTTTCTAGGTGTTCCACCAGTCTTCTAGGTGCTCCACCAGTCTTCTAGGTGCTCCACCAGTCTTCTAGGTACTCCACCAGTCTTCTAGGTGCTCTACCACTCTTCTAGGTACTCCACCAGTCTTCTAGGTGCTCCACCAGTCTTCTAGGTACTCCACCAGTCTTCTAGGTACTCCACCAATCTTCTAGGTACTCCACCAGTCTTCTAGGTGCTCCATCAGTGTTCTAGGTACTCCACCAGTCTTCTAGGTACTCCACCAGTCTTCTAGGTGCTCCACCAGTCTTCTATGTGCTCCATCAGTGTTCTAGGTGCTCCACCAGTTTTCTAGGTGTTCCACCAGTCTTCTAGGTGCTCCACCAGTCTTCTAGGTACTCCACCAGTTTTCTAGGTGCTCCACCAGTCTTCTATGTGCTCCACCAGTGTTCTAGGTACTCCACCAGTCTTCTAGGTGCTCCACCAGTCTTCTAGGTGCTCCACCAGTCTTCTAGGTGCTCCAACAGTCTTCTAGGTGCTCCACCAGTCTTCTAGGTACTCCACCAGTGTTCTAGGTACTCCACCAGTCTTCTAGGTACTCCACCAGTCTTCTAGGTACTCTACCAGTCTTCTAGGTGCTCCACCAGTCTTCTAGGTGCTCCACCAGTGTTCTAGGTACTCCACCAGTCTTCTAGGTACTCCACCAGTCTTCTAGGTGCTCCACCAGTCTTCTATGTGCCCCACCAGTGTTCTAGGTGCTCTACCAGTTTTCTAGGTTTTCCACCAGTCTTCTAGGTGCTCCACCAGTCTTCTAGGTGCTCCACCTGTCTTCTAGGTGCTCCACCAGTCTTCTAGGTGCTCCTCCAGTCTTCTAGGTGCTCCTCCAGTCTTCTAGGTGCTCCACCAGTCTTCTAGGTGCTCCACCTGTCTTCTAGGTGCTCCACCAGTCTTCTAGATGCTCCACCAGTCTTCTAGGTGCTCCACCAGTCTTCTAGGTGCTCCACCTGTCTTCTAGGTGCTCCACCAGTCTTCTAGGTGCTCCACCAGTCTTCTAGGTGTTCCACCAGTCTTCTAGGTGCTCCACCACTCTTCTAGATGCTCCACCACTCTTCTTGTGCTCCACCAGTCTTCTAGGCGCTCCACCAGTCTTCTAGGTGCTCCACCAGTCTTCTAGGTGCTCCACTAGTCTTGTAGGTGCTCCACCAGTCTTCTAGGTCCTCCACCAGTCTTCTAGGCGCTCCACCAGTCTTCTAGGTGCTCCACCAGTCTTCTAGGTGCTCCACTAGTCTTCTAGGTGCTCCACCACTCTTCTAGGTGCTCCACCACTCTTCTAGGTGCTCCACCAGTCTTCTAGGTGCTCCATCAATCTTCTAGGCGCTCCACCAGTCTTATAGGTGCTCCACCAGTCTTCTAGATGCTCCACCACTCTTCTAAATGCTCCACCACTCTTCTTGTGCTCCCCCAGTCTTCTAATTGCTACACCTGTCTTCTAGGTGCTCCACCAGTCTTCTAGGTGCTCCACCAGTCTTATAGGTGCTCCTCCAGTCTTCTAGGTGCTCCATCAGTCTTCTAGGCGCTCCACCAGTCTTCTAGGCGCTCCACCAGTCTTCTAGGTGCTCCACCAGTCTTCTAGGTGCTCCACCTGTCTTCTAGGCGCTCCACCAGTCTTCTAGGTGCTCCACCAGTCTTCTAGGTGCTCCACCAGTCTTCTAGGTGCTCCACCAGTCTTCTAGGTGCTCCACCAGTCTTCTAGGTGCTCCACCAGTCTTATAGGTGCTCCTCCAGTCTTCTAGGTGCTCCACCAGTCTTCTAGGTGCTCCATCAGTCTTCTAGGTGCTCCACCTGTCTTCTAGGTGCTCCTCCAGTCTTCTAGGTGCTCCACCTGTCTTCTAGGTGCTCCTCCAGTCTTCTAATTGCTCTCCTAGTCTTCTAGGTGCTACACCTGTCTTCTAGGTGCTCCACCAGTCTTCTAGGTGCTCCACCAGTCTTCTAGGTGCTCCTCCAGTCTTCTAGGTGCTCCCCCAGTCTTCTATGTGCTCCACCAGTCTTCTAGGTGCTCCACCAGTCTTCTAGGTGGTCCTCCAGTCTTCTAGGTGCTCCTCCAGTCTTCTAGGTGCTCCACCAGTCTTCTAGGTGCTCCTCCAGTCTTCTAGGTGCTCCCCAGTCTTCTAGGTGCTCCACCAGTCTTCTAGGTGCTCCACCAGTCTTCTAGGTGCTCCACCAGTCTTCTAGGTGCTCACATCCAGTCTTCTAGGTGCTCACCAGCTCCCAGTCTTCTAGGTGCTCCACAGTCTTCTAGGGCTCCACCAGTCTTCTAGGTGCTCCACCAGTCTTCTAGGTGCTCCACCAGTCTTCTAGGTGCTCCCAGTCTTCTAGGTGCTCCACCAGTCTTCTAGGTGCTCCATCAGTCTTCTAGGTGCTCCACCAGTCTTCTAGGTGCTCCACCAGTCTTCTAGGTGCTCCACCAGTCTTCTAGGTGCTCACCATCTTCTAATGCTCCACCATCTTCTAGTGCTCCCAGTCTTCTAATTGCTCCACCTGTCTTCTAGGTGCTCCACCAGTCTTCTAGGTGCTCCCCAGTCTTCTAGGTGCTCATCCAGTCTTCTAGGTGCTCCATCAGTCTTCTGGGCTCCACCAGTCTTCTAGGCGCTCCCCAGTCTTCTAGGTGCTCCACCAGTCTTCTAGGTGCTCACCAGTCTTCTAGGTGCTCCACCGTCTTCTAGGTGCTCCACCAGTCTTCTAGGTGCTCCACCAGTCTTCTAGGTGCTCCACCAGTCTTCTAGGTGCTCCACCAGTCTTCTAGGTGCTCCACCAGTCTTCTAGGTGCTCCACCAGTCTTTAGGTGTTCCTCCAGTCTTCTAGGTGCTCCACCAGTCTTCTAGGTGCTCCACCAGTCTTCTAGTTGCTCCACCTGTCTTCTAGGTGCTCCTCCAGTCTTCTAGAGGCTCCACCTGTCTTCTAGGTGCTCCTCCAGTCTTCTAATTGCTCCTCCAGTCTTCTAGGTGCTACACCAGTCTTCTAGGTGCTCCACCAGTCTTCTAGGTGCTCCTCCAGTCTTCTAGGTGCTCCCCAGTCTTCTAGTGCTCCACCAGTCTTCTAGGTGCTCCACCAGTCTTCTAGGTGCTTTCCAGTCTTCTAGGTGCTCCTCCAGTCTTCTAGGTGCTCCACCAGTCTTCTAGGTGCTCCTCCAGTCTTCTAGGTGCTCCCCAGTCTTCTAGGTGCTCACCAGTCTTCTAGGTGCTCCACCAGTCTTCTAGGTGCTCCTCCAGTCTTCTAGGTGCTCCTCCAGTCTTCTAGGTGCTCCTCCAGTCTTCTAGGTGCTCCACCAGTCTTCTAGGTGCTCCTCCAGTCTTCTAGGTGCTCCTCCAGTCTTCTAGGTGCTCCACCAGTCTTCTAGGTGCTCCACCAGTCTTCTAGGTGCTCCACCAGTCTTCTAGGTGCTCCACCAGTCTTCTAGGTGCTCCTCCAGTCTTCTAGGTGCTCCTCCAGTCTTCTAGGTGCTCCACCAGTCTTCTAGGTGCTCCACCAGTCTTCTAGGTGCTCCTCCAGTCTTCTAGGTGCTCCACCAGTCTTCTAGGTGCTCCACCAGTCTTCTAGGTGCTCCTCCAGTCTTCTAGGTGCTCCTCCAGTCTTCTAGGTGCTCCTCCAGTCTTCTAGGTGCTCCTCCAGTCTTCTAGGTGCTCCACCAGTCTTCTAGGTGCTCCTCCAGTCTTCTAGGTGCTCCTCCAGTCTTCTAGGTGCTCCTCCAGTCTTCTAGGTGCTCCTCCAGTCTTCTAGGTGCTCCTCCAGTCTTCTAGGTGCTCCTCCAGTCTTCTAGGTGCTCCACCAGTCTTCTAGGTGCTCCTCCAGTCTTCTAGGTGCTCCACCAGTCTTCTAGGTGCTCCTCCAGTCTTCTAGGGCTCCACCAGTCTTCTAGGTGCTCCTCCAGTCTTCTAGGTGCTCACCAGTCTTCTAGGTGCTCCTCCAGTCTTCTAGGGCTCCACCAGTCTTCTAGGTGCTCCACCAGTCTTCTAAGTTGTGCTCCTCCAGTCTTCTAGGTGCTCCACCTGTCTTCTAGGTGCTCCACCAGTCTTCTAGGTGCTCCACCAGTCTTCTAGGTGCTCCTCCAGTCTTCTAGGTGCTCCCCAGTCTTCTAGTGCTCCACCAGTCTTCTAGGTGCTCCTACCAGTCTTCTAGATGTGCTCCTCCAGTCTTCTAGGTGCTCCTCCAGTCTTCTAGGTGCTCCACCAGTCTTCTAGGTGCTCCTCCAGTCTTCTAGGTGCTCCACCAGTCTTCTAGAGTGCTCCATCCAGTCTTCTAGGTGCTCCACCAGTCTTCTAGGTGCTCCACCAGTCTTCTAGGTGCTCCACCAGTCTTCTAGGTGCTCCACCAGTCTTCTAGGTGCTCCTCCAGTCTTCTAGGTGCTCCTCCAGTCTTCTAGGTGCTCCACCAGTCTTCTAGGTGCTCCTCCAGTCTTCTAGGTGCTCCTCCAGTCTTCTAGGTGCTCCACCAGTCTTCTAGGTGCTCCACCAGTCTTCTAGGTGCTCCTCCAGTCTTCTAGGTGCTCCTCCAGTCTTCTAGGTGCTCCTCCAGTCTTCTAGGTGCTCCACCAGTCTTCTAGGTGCTCCACCAGTCTTCTAGGTGCTCCACCAGTCTTCTAGGTGCTCCACCAGTGTTCTAGGTGCTCCACCAGTCTTCTAGGTGCTCCACCAGTCTTCTAGGTGCTCCACCAGTCTTCTAGGTGCTCCACCAGTCTTCTAGGTGCTCCACCAGTGTTCTAGGTGCTCCACCACTCTTCTAGGTGCTCCACCAGTCTTCTAGGTGCTCCACCAGTCTTCTAGGTGCTCCACCAGTCTTCTAGGTGCTCCACCAGTCTTCTAGGTGCTCCACCAGTCTTCTAGGTGCTCCACCAGTCTTCTAGGTGCTCCACCAGTCTTCTAGGTGCTCCACCAGTCTTCTAGGTGCTCCACCAGTCTTCTAGGTGCTCCACCAGTCTTCTAGGTGCTCCACCAGTCTTCTAGGTGCTCCACCAGTCTTCTAGGTGCTCCACCAGTCTTCTAGGTGCTCCACCAGTCTTCTAGGTGCTCCACCAGTCTTCTAGGTGCTCCTCCAGTCTTCTAGGTGCTCCACCAGTCTTCTAGGTGCTCCACCAGTCTTCTAGGTGCTCCACCAGTCTTCTAGGTGCTCCTCCAGTCTTCTAGGTGCTCCACCAGTCTTCTAGGTGCTCCACCAGTGTTCTAGGTGCTCCACCAGTCTTCTAGGTGCTCCTCCAGTCTTCTAGGTGCTCCTCCAGTCTTCTAGGTGCTCCACCAGTCTTCTAGGTGCTCCACCAGTCTTCTAGGTGCTCCTCCAGTCTTCTAGGTGCTCCACCAGTCTTCTAGGTGCTCCACCAGTCTTCTAGGTGCTCCACCAGTCTTCTAGGTGCTCCAACAGTCTTCTAGGTGCTCCTTCAGTCTTCTAGGTGCTCCACCAGTGTTCTAGGTGCTCCACCAGTCTTCTAGGTGCTCCACCAGTCTTCTAGGTGCTCCACCAGTCTTCTAGGTGCTCCTCCAGTCTTCTAGGTGCTCCACCAGTCTTCTAGGTGCTCCACCAGTCTTCTAGGTGCTCCACCAGTCTTCTAGGTGCTCCACCAGTCTTCTAGGTGCTCCACCAGTGTTCTAGGTGCTCCACCAGTCTTCTAGGTGCTCCACCAGTCTTCTAGGTGCTCCACCAGTCTTCTAGGTGCTCCACCAGTCTTCTAGGTGCTCCACCAGTCTTCTCCTGATAATCTTCTCCATAACTTTACATAATATACATGTCAGTGACACTGATCTTCTGTAGTTTACTGTTGTCTGTCTGTTACTGTCTGTCTGTTACTGTCTGTCTGTTACTGTCTGTCTGTTACTGTCTGTCTGTTACTGTCTGTCTGTTACTGTCTGTCTGTTACTGTCTGTCTGTTACTGTCTGTCTGTTACTGTCTGTCTGTTACTGCTGTCTGTTACTGCTGTCTGTTACTGTCTGTCTGTTACTGTCTGTCTGTTACTGTCTGTCTGTTACTGTCTGTCTGTTACTGTCTGTCTGTTACTGTCTGTCTGTTACTGTCTGTCTGTTACTGTGTATGTCTTCAGCCGTTTCGATCATTTTTTAATATACCCTCTCGCCCTCCCTCCCTCACTCTCTCTCTCCATCTCTCCCTCCCCTTCTCTCTCTCCCTCCCTCCCTCTCTCTCTCTTCCTCCCTCCCTCCCTCTCTCTCTCCCTCCCTCTCTCTCTTCCTCTCTCTCTCTTCCTCCCTCTCTCTCTCTCCCTCCCTCTCTCTCTCTCTCCCTCCCTCTCTCTCTTCCTCCCTCTCTCTCTCTCCCTCCCTCTCTCTCTCCCTCCCTCCCACTTTCTCTCTCCTGGAGATTACCTGGAGAGGGTTTCGGGAGTCAACGCCCCCGCGGCTCGGTCTGAGACCAGGCCTCTTGGTGGATCAGGGTCTGATCAACCAGGCAGTTACTGCTGGACGCACGCAAACTGACGTACGAACCACAGCCCGGTTGGTCAGGTACTGACTTTAGGTGCTTGTCCAGTGCCTGCTTGAAGACAGCCAGGGATCTATTGGTAATCCCCTGTATGTATGGTGGGAGGCAGTTGAACAGTCTTCGGCTCCGGACACCTATTGTGTTGTCTCTCAGTGTACTCGTGGCGCCTCTGCTTTTCATTGGGGGAATGTTGCATCTCCTGCCGAGTGTTTTGCTTTCACAGGGAGTGATTTTCGTGTGTAAGTTTGATACTAATCCCTCTAGGATTTTCCAAGTGTATATTATTATGTATCTCTCTCGCCTGCGTTCCAGGGAATACAGATCAAGGACCTTCAGCAGTTCCCAGTAATTTAGGTGCCTTATCGTACTTAGGTGTGCCGTGAAAGTTCTTTGTACACTCTCTAGGTCAGCAATGTCTCCAGCCTTGAAGGGGGCCGTTAGTGTACAGCAGTATTCCAGCCTAGAGAGAACAAGTGATTTGAAGAGAATCATCATGGGTTCTCATTATCCATCCTATCATTTTCCTGGTAGATGAGGTAGATACATTGTTGTGGTCTTTGAAGGTGAGATCCTCTGGCATTATCACTCCCAGGTCTTTCACATTACTTTTTCGCTATATTTTATGATTAGAATTTGTCGTATACCCTGATAAGTGTCCTGGGCCCAAGCTGTTCAACTGCTTCCCAGCATAAATAAGGGGGATTACCAATAGACCCCTGGCTGTCTTCAAGCAGGCACTGGACAAGCACCTAAAGTCAGTATCTGACCAGCCGGGCTGTGGTTCGTACGTCGGTGTGCGTGCGACCAACAGTAACAGCCTGGTTGATCAGGCCCTGACCCACCATGTTGCATGGTCACAAACTGGGCCGCGGGGGCGTTGACCCCCGAAACTCTCTCCAGGTATACTCCAGGTATATCTTTTTCGTATGCTCTCCCTCTCTTCCTCCTGCCTTCATCTATCACTAACTCCATCTATCTATTCCTCCCTCCCTAACCATCAACATATCAACTCCCACTACCCCTCTATCTCCCTCTCTTTCCTTCCCTCCCTCCCACCTTCCCTCCCTCCCACCTTCCCTCCCTCCCACCTTCCCTCACTCCCACCTTCCCTCACTCTTCACAGCTTCTGGGCGCGACACATGTCGCTTTTAAGCCATAAATTTTGTGAATGTGTGTGTGTGTGTGTGTGTGTGTGTGTGTGTGTGTGTGTGTGTGTGTGTGTGTGTGTGTGTGTGTGTGTGTGTGTGTGTGTGTGTGTGTGTGTGTGTGTGTGTGTGTGTGTATTAACAAGACCCAGGTGAAACAAGTCACCTGCTGTGTGAGATTTTGGGTGAGATGACTACAATAATTGATATAAAAGAACTGTGTGGTCTTGAACCACTCTGTGGTCCCAATCCGATTTGATGGGACCACTCTGTGGTTTTATCCCGTCCGTCGGGACCACTATGTAGTCTTATCTGGCTCGTCAGGACCCTTATGTGGTTTTATCCGGTTCATCAAGACCAATATGTGGTCTTATCTAGACCACTGTGTTGAATTTTGAGTGAGATGAGTACAATAATAAATGATATGTATGATAATCTATGTAACTGTATTTGTGTATACCTGAGTAAATTTAATTACTAGACCATTGTAGCATCCACCAGGGGTCTCACCTCCCATGTCTGCTGTTTAATTACCCACCAGGGCTGTAAGACACTGGGTTACTCTGTAACAGAAACCGTCGATGTTACAACATCGAAGAGAGGCTGACATCGTTGGCTTGAGTGTAGAGACGATGTTGGATGCCTTCCGTTATGTCGTATGCATGGCACATGGATCGTCGCCTGATGGCTGTCACTTGTCACAAGTTCGACTTGTGAACTATATCTGTGGATAATGTCCACAGATATTGGAAGAAAGTTCTCCCCACATCATTAGTACACGAATGAGTGACGCGGAGAACATTTCTGCTGTGGTATTTATCCATTCGCTAATATGTTCTTAGTTATTCATGGTAAAAAGAGTTTCTGGCACTGGTACACATAGAAGAGTTACGTATCTTTTATCTCTTCCACGGTTCTTCCAGGAGATTGTCAGTGCACAACTCTGGAATCACGTATGTACACAAATATGGCCACGAATGTTTCTGCGTTCAAACACAGTATGACCCGATCAGATAGCACCCAGTCACTTCGTAACATCTTTACTGGTTGAATTCAAACTGCAATCCTCCTGTTGCAGCCTCTACTGACACAGTGTCTACAGGTGTTAGGTGCCGTCTCTGGCGACACTTTGCAATCAAGAAGTGTGGATTCTTTGAGCCTGAGGTGCGGGGTAAGAGGAATAATGCCACTAGCCATATTGTCAGGTATGAGGCATATTATCTCGAATTTTTCCCGATCTTGGGAAGTAGCAACATCCCCAGACGAACATGTGAATTTAATATGTTGCAGATTCTCCTGCAAGGAAGGAAGAGATGTTGTGACCATTGCAATCTAAATACTGCTTAGTAAGAAACACTTGTTAAGACTAATGAGTATTTCTGAAGTGCTTAATTGAGCTACATATGCAGGAAATACGAGCTGCCCTGTGCCGCTAATGGACAGATAGGGCATTCTTGACCCCTTCTTGACCTTCCTCTAGGTGTGTGTGTGTGTGTGTGTGAGAGAGAGAGAGAGAGAGAGAGAGGGTCTCAACTCCCTCGAGAGGGGTTGCCGCCCCTTCTCCACACCTGCATCTAACACCAGCACAACACCTACACTAACAGCTTCAATAGTGATCACCTGTGATAATTACCAACTCTTAATTATTCAGTCTTGCTCTTCCGTGTTGAGTATTACCCCGGAATTGAAACCAGTTGTTAATAAAGTTTGAGTCAGTAGAATTCAATTAAAGTCAGTAGAGTTAAGTTAGAGACAGAAGAGTTCAATTAGAATCAGTAGAATTCAATTAGAGTCAGTAGAATTCAATTAGTCAGTAGAATTCAGTTTGTATCAGCAGAATTCAATTTGTGTCAACAGAATTCAATTTGTGTCAGCAGAATTCAATTTCAATTCCAGTTTCGCTCCATAAAACCCATAATGCGATCCATATATTCCAAAATCAGTGTGAATTTCTCTCTAAGATAAGACTCGGCATGTCTTGAAAGAGTTGACATGATGGCGTCACTGTTAACTTAGATCTGAAGTGTTACAGAGAGACACTTGTGCAAAACTTGTGAATCTTTACTGAGGGAACGTTTCGCCAGGTAGTGGCTTCTTCAGTGTACTACAGAGGAAGGTGGAAGGAGAGGAGGAGTTTGAGGTAATCAGTCCCTCGGCCTGGAGTCGACGTAATCAGTCCCTCAGCCTGGAGTCGACGTAATCAGACCCTCAGCCTGGAGTCGACGTAATCAGTCCTTTGGCCTGGAGTCGACGTCATCAGTCCCTCAGCCTGGAGTCGACGTAATCAGTCCTTTGGCCTGGAGTCGACGTAATCAGTCCCTCGGCCTGGAGTCGACGTAATCAGTCCCTCAGCCTGGAGTCGACGTAATCAGACCCTCAGCCTGGAGTCGACGTAATCAGTCCCTCAGCCTGGAGTCGACGTAATCAGTCCCTCGGCCTGGAGTCGACGTAATCAGTCCCTCAGCCTGGAGTCGACGTAATCAGTCCCTCAGTCTTGAAATGAATACAAGATATGTGTCTAATTTATCAACTTGTGGGTTGTGTGAAGTGTTTATCAACATTGCTGTCAGACACAGCAACATCAACATTGCTGTCAGACACAGCAACATCCTGGGATCTTATACAGGGAATTCTTAACTTGCCTAACTTACAGTCATGACTTACTTTCACATGTGGGTTTGTCCACTGTGCTACCACCTACGACTGCTCCACCTCACCTGTCTATAGTATATAATCCACTTCTTGCCGCATATATTGATAGACTGATTACATCGACTTCAGGTTGAGGGACTGATTACCTCAAACTTCTTCTGATCTTCACAATTCTTCTTTGTATGGACTGATGAAGCCACTGTGTGGCGAAACGTTTCTTTAATAATGATACCCAAGTGTTGCACATGTGTCTAATTTATCGTGAGTGTGTACATGTGTTCTCAAAGTCTCTGTACACTTAACATGTACATATGTACATGTGTACGTGAAAAGTGTGTACATAAGGTGTAGGTGCACATTAAACGTGTGTGTATATGAAAGGTGTGCACATGAACCATGTGTACATGAAACGTTAAGAAAGTGACGTCATATCGTCACTAGAGGAACGAGCACTGCAGTAGGCCTACTGGCCTATACGATCCCAATGACTCTACACTTGTTCACATTGAACTGTGTCTGCCACTTTTAAGATCAAGACATTAATTTGTCTAAATCCTGTTAGGTACAAGGACACAAGTGTCTAAATCCTGTTAGGTACAAGGACACAAGTGTCTAAATCTTCCTGGAGTTCACTGGTATCATCCTCAGAATCAATCATTCGGCCTATTTTTGTATCTTCAGCAAATTTACTTATGTCATTTGTAATTCCTTCATCAAGGTGAAGATCCCTGGTTGTCTTCAAGAGGGAGCTGGACAGATACTTAAAGTCAGTACCTCACCAGCTGGGCTGTGGTTTGTACGTTGGTGTGTGTGCGACCAGCAGTAACAGCCTGGTTGATCAGGACCTGATCCACTTCGAGACCTGCTCATGGACCGGGCCGCTGGGGTGATGTCCCCCGGAATACCCTCCAGGTATACTCCAGGTATGGGAATTATGAACCGCAATGAGCCAAAAAGTGATCCTTGTGGAACGCCAGTAGTGGCCGGTCCCCATCCAGACCTGACCCCATTAACTCTGCTTTCTATTGGTAAGTCTCGATCCATGTTACAACTTTACCTCCTATACCATGAGCTGCCACTTTCATTAACAGTCTTCTGTGAGGTATTCTATCCAAGGCTTTATTCAGATAACATCATATTCTTTATCGTTGTCTACTGTCTCAAATGCTTTATTAAAGAATAAATAAAAGAAAAAAGAATAAAGGTTTCGTTTCTTTCCAAAGGTTACATGTGTAATTACAATTTTGATTTGTTAAGTACAAAGAAAGTCACTATCACGCCGGGGCATTTCGGGCAGATGTCAGTAACTTTATCAGGCAGGAACGACCTCTCGTGAACCCCTGCTGAGACTCATTAATCAAATTATGCTTATTAATGCGACTTCTAATAGCATCAGCTATTATCGATTTTAGATAATTTACCTGCGATAGTCATCAGGCTTATTGGACGATAATTTGATGGCAATGATTATCCCCTGATTTAAATACATGAATCAGGTTAGCCATTGTTGACGTGTATGACAACACCAGTCTGGAGTGAGGAGTTAAACAGACTCGTTAGTGGCACAACACCAGTCTGGAGTGACGAGTTAAACATACTCGTTAGTGGCACAACACCAGTCTGGAGTGACGAGTTAAACATACTCGTTAGTGGCACAACACCAGTCTGGAGTGAGAGTTAAACAGACTCGTTAGTGGCACAACACCAGTCTGGAGTGACGAGTTAAACAGACTCGTTAGTGGCACAACACCAGTCTGGAGTGACGAGTTAAACAACTCGTTAGTGGCACAACACCAGTCTGGAGTGACGAGTTAAACAGACTCGTTAGTGGCACAACACCAGTCTGGAGTGACGAGTTAAACAGACTCGTTAGTGGCACAACACCAGTCTGGAGTGACGAGTTAAACAGACTCGTTAGTGGCACAACACCAGTCTGGAGTGACGAGTTAAACAACTCGTTAGTGGCACAACACCAGTCTGGAGTGACGAGTTAAACATACTCGTTAGTGGCACAACACCAGTCTGGAGTGACGAGTTAAACAGACTCGTTAGTGGCACAACACCAGTCTGGAGTGACGAGTTAAACATACTCGTTAGTGGCACAACACCAGTCTGGAGTGACGAGTTAAACATACTCGTTAGTGGACAACACCAGTCTGGAGTGACGAGTTAAACATACTCGTTAGTGGCACAACACCAGTCTGGAGTGACGAGGTTAAACATACTCGTTAGTGGCACAACACCAGTCTGGAGTGACGATTAAACAGACTCGTTAGTGGCTCAACCAGTCTGAGTGACGATTAAACAGACTCGTTAGTGGACAACACCAGTCTGGAGTGACGAGTTAAACATACTCGTTAGTGGCACAACACCAGTCTGGAGTGACGAGTTAAACATACTCGTTAGTGGCACAACACCAGTCTGGAGTGACGAGTTAAACAGACTCGTTAGTGGTACAACACCAGTCTGGAGTGACGAGTTAAACAAGCTGTAGTGCTACTAACACCAGTCTGAGTGACGAGTTAAACATACTCGTTAGTGGCCAACCAGTCTGGAGGACGAGTTAAACAGACTCGTTAGTGGCACAACACCAGTCTGAGTGAGAGTTAACAGACTCGTTATGACAACCAGTCGGAGTGAGAGTTAAACATACGTTATGCCACACAGTCTGGGTGAGAGTTAAACAGCTCGTCAGGGCCACACAGTTATACAGCTAACAGTCGTAGGGCTACAGCACCAGTCTGGTGAGAGTTAAACATACTCGTTGTGCCACACCAGTTGAGTGTATCGAGCTGAGATATGTTACTGGCCTACTCAGAGCTGAGAGTGACTGTCTCATCAGAGTGAGATGAACTGCCATCAGAGCTGAGATGTTGACTGTCTCATCAGAGCTGAACTTGACCGTCTGATCAGAGCTGAGATGTTACTGTCTCATCACAGCTGGGGACGATTAAACTACTCATCAAGCTGAGAGTTGACTGTTAGACTGGGCTCTCATCAGGCTGAGACGTTACTGTCTTCATCCAGGCTGGGGACGTTAAAACTGTCTCATCAGAGCTGAGATATTGACTGTCTCATCAGAGCTGAGATGGACTGTCTCACAACTGAGATCGTTGACTGTCTCATCAGAGCTAGATTGACTGTCTACAGGCTGAGATGTTGACTGTCTCATCAGAGCTGAATGTTGGACTGTCTATCAGAGCTGAGATGTTGACTGTCTCATCAGAGCTGAGATGTTGACTGTCTCATCAGAGCTGAGATGTTGACGTCTCATCAGAGCTGAGATGTTGACTGTCTCATCAGAGCTGAGATGTTGACTGTCTCATCAGAGCTGAGATGTTGACTGTCTCATCAGAGCTGAGATGTTGACTGTCTCATCAGAGCTGAGATGTTGTGTCTCATCAGAGCTGAGAGTTGACTGTCTCATCAGAGCTGAGATGTTGACTGTCTCATCAGAGCTGAGATGTTGACTGTCTCATCAGAGCTGAGATGTTGACTGTCTCATCAGAGCTGAGATGTTGACTGTCTCATCAGAGCTGAGATGTTGACTGTCTCATCAGAGCTGAGATGTTGACTGTCTCATCAGAGCTGAGTTGACTGTCTATCAGACTGAGATGTTGACTGTCTCATCAGAGCTGAGATGTTGACTGTCTCATCAGAGCTGAGATGTTGACTGTCTCATCAGAGCTGAGATGTTGACTGTCTCATCAGAGCTGAGATGTTGACTGTCTCATCAGAGCTGAGATGTTGACTGTCTCATCAGAGCTGAGATGTTGACTGTCTCATCAGAGCTGAGATGTTGACTGTCTCATCAGAGCTGAGATGTTGACTGTCTCATCAGAGCTGAGATGTTGAGTGTCTCATCAGAGCTGAGACGTTGACTGTCTCATCAGAGCTGAGATGTTGACTGTCTCATCAGAGCTGAGATGTTGACTGTCTCATCAAAGCTGAGATGTTGACTGTCTCATCAGAGCTGAGATGTTGACTGTCTCATCAGAGCTGAGATGTTGACTGTCTCATCAGAACTGAGACGTTGACTGTCTCATCAGAGCTGAGATGTTGACTGTCTCATCAGAGCTGACACGTTGACTGTCTCATCAGAGCTGAGATGTTGACTGTCTCATCAGAGCTGAGATGTTGATTGTCTCATCAGAGCTGAGATGTTGACTGTCTCATCAAAACTGAGACGTTGACTGTCTCATCAGAGCTGACACGTTGACTGTCTCATCAGAGCTGAGATGTTGACTGTCTCATCAAAACTGAGACGTTGACTGTCTCATCAGAGCTGAGATGTTGACTGTCTCATCAGAGCTGAGATGTTGACTGTCTCATCAGAGCTGAGATGTTGACTGTCTCATCAGAGCTGAGATGTTGACTGTCTCATCAGAGCTGAGATGTTGACTGTCTCATCAGAGCTGAGATGTTGACTGTCTCATCAGAGCTGAGATGTTGACTGTCTCATCAGAGCTGAGATGTTGACTGTCTCATCAAAGCTGAGACGTTGACTGTCTCATCAAAGCTGAGATGTTGACTGTCTCATCAAAGCTGAGACGTTGACTGTCTCATCAGAGCTGACACGTTGACTGTCTCATCAGATCTGACACGTTGACTGTCTCATCAAAGCTGAGATGTTGACTGTCTCATCAGAGCTGAGATGTTGACTGTCTCATCAGAGCTGAGACGTTGACTGTCTCATCAGAGCTGACACGTTGACTGTCTCATCAGAGCTGAGATGTTGACTGTCTCATCAGAGCTGAGATGTTGACTGTCTCATCAAAGCTGAGACGTTGACTGTCTCATCAGAGCTGAGACGTTGACTGTCTCATCAGAGCTGAGATGTTGACTGTCTCCTCAGAGCTGAGATGTTGACTGTCTCATCAGAGCTGACACGTTGACTGTCTCATCAGAGCTGAGATGTTGACTGTCTCATCAGAGCTGAGACGTTGACTGTCTCATCAGAGCTGACACGTTGACTGTCTCATCAAAGCTGACACGTTGACTGTCTCATCAGAGCTGACACGTTGACTGTCTCATCAGAGCTGTCACGTTGACTGTCTCATCAGAGCTGACACGTTGACTGTCTCATCAAAGCTGAGACGTTGACTGTCTCATCAGAGCTGACACGTTGACTGTCTCATCAGAGCTGACACGTTGACTGTCTCATCAGAGCTGACACGTTGACTGTCTCATCAGAGCTGACACGTTGACTGTCTCATCAAAGCTGAGACGTTGACTGTCTCATCAGAGCTGACACGTTGACTGTCTCATCAGAGCTGAGATGTTGACTGTCTCATCAGAGCTGAGATGTTGACTGTCTCATCAGAGCTGAGACGTTGACTGTCTCATCAGAGCTGACACGTTGACTGTCTCATCAGAGCTGAGATGTTGACTGTCTCATCAGAGCTGAGATGTTGACTGTCTCATCAGAGCTGAGATGTTGACTGTCTCATCAGAGCTGAGATATTGACTGTCTCATCAGAGCTGAGATGTTGACTGTCTCATCAAAGCTGAGATGTTGACTGTCTCATCAAAGCTGAGATGTTGACTGTCTCATCAGAGCTGAGATGTTGACTGTCTCATCAGAGCTGAGATGTTGACTGTCTCATCAAAGCTGAGATGTTGACTGTCTCATCAAAGCTGACACGTTGACTGTCTCATCAAAGCTGACACGTTGACTGTCTCATCAAAGCTGACACGTTGACTGTCTCATCAAAGCTGACACGTTGACTGTCTCATCAAAGCTGACACGTTGACTGTCTCATCAAAACTGAGACGTTGACTGTCTCATCAGAGCTGAGATGTTGACTGTCTCATCAGAGCTGAGATGTTGACTGTCTCATCAAAACTGAGATGTTGACTGTCTCATCAGAGCTGAGATGTTGACTGTATCATCAAAGCTGACACGTTGACTGTCTCATCAAAACTGAGACGTTGACTGTCTCATCAGAGCTGAGATGTTGACTGTCTCATCAAAACTGAGATGTTGACTGTCTCATCAGAGCTGAGATGTTGACTGTATCATCAAAGCTGAGACGTTGACTGTCTCATCAAAACTGAGATGTTGACTGTCTCATCAGAGCTGAGACGTTGACTGTCTCATCAGAGCTGAGATGTTGACTGTCTCCTCAGAGCTGAGATGTTGACTGTCTCATCAAAACTGAGACGTTGACTGTCTCATCAGAGCTGAGATGTTGACTGTATCATCAAAGCTGAGACGTTGACTGTCTCATCAAAACTGAGATGTTGACTGTCTCATCAGAGCTGAGATGTTGACTGTCTCATCAGAGCTGAGACGTTGACTGTCTCATCAGAGCTGAGATGTTGACTGTCTCCTCAGAGCTGAGATGTTGACTGTCTCATCAGAGCTGAGACGTTGACTGTCTCATCAGAGCTGAGATGTTGACTGTCTCATCAAAGCTGAGACGTTGACTGTCTCATCAGAGCTGAGATGTTGACTGTCTCATCAGAGCTGAGATGTTGACTGTCTCCTCAGAGCTGAGATGTTGACTGTCTCATCAGTGGTTTATTGTTATTAATGTTATATTTAACCATTGACTAACATGTTAACCTCCCCGAGTCTCCCCTAAAACTTCTTTACAAAGTTTGTGTACACAAAACGTGTACACAGGTGGCATGTGCACATGAAACGTGTGCATATGGGGTGTGTATACATGATGTGTATGTACATGTTATCAGCTAAACCAAACTCTCCCTAGAGACTGAGGGAGATAGCAAGGGAGGGAGGGAGAGTATCACTATTGTTGTCAACACCCACCCTTCCTCCCTCCCTCTCTCCCTGGACGTTCATTTAACAGTTTCCCTGCAGGCTGACACCCTGCAGGCTGACACCCTGCAGGCTGACACCCTGCAGGCTGACACCCTGCAGGCTGACACCCTGCAGGCTGACACCCTGCAGTCTGACACCCTGCAGGCTGACACCCTGCAGGCTGACAGACTTACTCCCCAACACAACACAACACATTCTGGTGTTACTCCCCAACACAACCCAACCTGGTGTTACTCCCCAACACAACAGCACCTGGTGTTACTCCCCAATACAACACAACCTGGTGTTACTCCCCAACACAACACATTCTGGTGTTACTCCCCAACACAACGCAATCTGGTGTTATTCCCCAACACAACACATTCTGGTGTTACTCCCCAACACAACGCAATCTGGTGTTATTCCCCAACACAACACATTCTGGTGTTACTCCCCAACACAACACAACCTGGTGTTATTCCCCAACACAACACATTCTGGTGTTACTCCCCAACACAACACAACACATTCTGGTGTTACTCCCCAACACAACACAACCTGGTGTTACTCCATAGCACAACACAACCTGGTGTTACTCCCCAACACAACACAACCTGGTGTTACTCCCCAACACAACACATCCTTTTGTTACTCCCCAACACAACACAACCTGGTGTTACTCCCCAACACATCACAACACAACCTGGTATTACTCCCCCAACACAACACAACCCTAGCAAATGCAAAGTCATGAAAATTGGTGAAGGACAAATAAGACTGGAAAAAGAGTACAGGTTAGAGGGACAGAAGTTGCAAACCTCACACTAGGAGAAGGACCTCGGGGTGAACATAGCATCGAACATATCAAGAGGCACACGTCAACTGAATAACAGCTTCAGTAAACACCCACTTGGCTAAGCTAGATTTATCTTTCCTGTAACTCAACAAAGTGTCATTCACGACCCTATACATTGCCCATCTTAGAGTACGCAACGCCAGTATGGAACCCACACCTGAGGAAGCAGGTTAAGCAACTGAAGAGAGAGCAGAAGTACGTAACAAGGCTCGTTACTGAGTCAAGAAGTGTGAACTACGAGGAGAGGCTTATGGAATTAAATCTGACGACATTGAAGGAGAAAAGAACCAGGGGAGATATGATGATAACATACAAAAAACTCAGGGGAATTGATAAGGTAGAAAGAGTAAGACTTTGTGAGGAGAGAAACAGGAACTGAGGGACACAACCGGAAGTTAAAGGCTCAGATGAGTTACAGGACTGTCAGGAAGTACTTCTTCAGTCTCTGGCTGGTGGGGGAAGTGGAATGATCTCTGTGAAGAAGTGGTGGAGACAAACTCCATACATAGCTTAAAGAGCAGGTACGACAAGTACAACGAGGCGGGGAGGGAGTGAATCTGGCAAGTGGAAAATTCAGAGGCGGGACCAGGAGCTAATACTCGACCCCTGCAGCCACATATACGTAGCTCAGCACAGACACACAGGCACTGCAATGGATCAGGGAATATCTATCTGGAAGACAACAGCGAGCCATGGTACGTGGTGAGGTGTCAGAGTGGGCGCCGGTGACGAGCAAGGTTCCACAGGGGTCAGTCCTAGGACCGGTACTGTTTCTGGTATTTGTGAACGACATGAAGGAAGGAATAGACTCAGAAGTGTCCCTATTTGCAGATGATGTGAAGTTGATGAGAAGAATTCAATCGGATGAGGACCAGGCAGAACTACAAAGGGACCTGGACAGGCTGCAGGCCTGGTCCAGCAACTGGCTCCTGGAGTTCAACCCCACCAAGTGCAAAGTCATGAAGATTGGGGAAGGGCAAAGAAGACCGCAGACAGAGTACAGTCTAGGGGGCCAGAGATTACAAAGCTCACTCAAAAAAAAGGATCTTGGGGTGAGTATAACACCAGGCACATCTCCTGAGGCGCACATCAACCAAATAACTGCTGCAGCATATGGGCGTCGAGCAAACCTAAGAACATCATTCCGACATCTTAATAAAGAATCGTTCAGGACCTTGTACACTGTGTACGTTAGGCCCATACTGGAGTATGCAGCACCAGTTTGGAACCCACACCTAGCCAAGCACGTGAAGAAGCTAGAGAAAGTGCAAAGGTTTGCAACAAGACTAGTCCCGGAGCTAAGGGTCATGTCCTACGAGGAGAGGTTAAGGGAAATCGACCTGACGACACTGGAGGACAGGAGAGAGGGGGAATATGATAACGACATTTAAAATACTGAGACTAATTGACAAGGTGGACAGAGACAGGATGTTCCAGAGGTGGGACACAGCAACAAGGAGTCACAGTTGGAAGTTGAAGACTCAGATGAATCACAGGGATGTTAGGAAGTATTTCTTCAGTAACAGAGTTGTCAGGAAGTGGAATAGTCTGGGAAGTGATGTAGTGGAGGCAGGATCCATACATAGCTTTAAGAAGAGGTATGATAAAGCTCATGGAGCAGGAAGAGTGACCTAGTAGCGACCAGTGAAGAGGCGGGGCCAGGAGCTGTGAATCGACCCCTGCAACCACAACTAGGTGAGTACAACTAGATGAGTACACACACACGTGTACACACACTTGTACACACAAGCGTAATAAAGGAAGAATGTGGTGAGTGAGAGACACTCCAGCTATGTGGGGAATGTAAATGTTGAAACACTGGTAAGAAGGGCAGGGAGCAGGGGGCAGGGGAAGGGGGCAGTGGAAGGGGGCAGTGGAAGGGGGCAAGGCGTCAGTGGCAGGGGGTCGAGGGCAGGGGCAAAGAGCAGGGGAGCAGGAGGAAGGGGCAGGGGGTCAGAGACAGAGGAGCAGGTCAGGGGCAGGGGGTCGTAGGCAAGGAGGCAGGGGGCAGGGGAGATAAGGGAAGGAATAAAGCTCTACACAGAGATAAGCTAGTAGACACCTGTTAGTAGACACCTGCTAATAGACACCTGCTAGTAGACACCTGCTAGTAGACACCTGCTAGGAGACACCTGTTAGTAGACACCTGCTAGTAGACACCTGCTAGTAGACACCTGCTAGTAGACACCTGCTAGCAGACACCTGTTAGTAGACACCTGCTAGTAGACACCTGCTAGTAGACACCTGCTAGCAGACACCTGCTAGTAGACACCTGCTAGAAGACACCTGCTAGTAGACACCTACTAGCAGACACCTGCTAGTGTCAGTAGTAGTTAAGTAGTAGTATTTGTATCTTACCAACCGTTAGTGAGTCACAAGCCTTCCATGTGATCACTGACCGTTACTAGTCTTTCTGCTGACCTAGCAAGTCATAGGTCGCTCTTTGAATGCCGTGAGCGTCCTCACTCACTAGCATCAGTTCAAGACAGGATAGCAGAGAGTAGACAGGTCAGGCGAGGGCTCTGAGTGCCTACCCATCTTTTCCACGAATATATAAGTTACCAACCAAGCTACGTTTAGCAGAGTTGGGGTTAAATATAAATAACTTGTATAGATGAATAATATAGTTTAAATTATATTTCAACTGTCTGCTACAATATCAACTTAGTATTATTCAAGATTTTTTTTTTTTTTGTGTTCATGTTCTCTCCGAATTCTGAGATTTAACAGTCTAGATTTGAGTGCACCAAGTCTGCCTTTTCTGTTAAACACTTTCTTTATAAATATATTTTTTTCAGAATCCATAGATCACATGAATATAGATTGATCGATAATTTTTGTACTATTGTACTATTCCACCGCTGAGCCTATTAATTCCTATAAATTGTGATATATCATACCTTGTAATGCATTACAATAAGATCCATTACATTGATTTCCATCCCGATAATATCCTTATGTATAGTTATAATGTTCAACTGTTGTGTACTTTGACATTGTATAGAATCAGCCTAGAGCCGTATGCCTGTCACCTCTTGTTTGTATTAGCTGTATGTCGGGATGCCATACGTAACATGGCCGAGCTGTCAGTAGTAGTTCAGTAGTAGTATATGCATCTTACCAACTGTTAGTGAGTCACAAGCCTTCCACATGATCACTGACCGTTACTAGTCTTTCTGCTGACCTGGCATGTCATAGGTCACCCTTTGAATGCCATGATCATCCTCGCTCACTAGCATCAGTTCAAGACAGGATAGCAAAGAGTAGACAGGTCAGGCGAGGGCTCTGAGTGCTTACCTATCTTTTCCACGAATGTATAAGTTATCAACCAAGCTACGTTTGTGTTTATTACCAAATCCATCATCAAGAAACCACACGACAAATTGTTCTTGATGATGGATTTGGTAATAAACACAAACACAGCTTGGTTGGTAACTTACATATTGGTGATAATGGGTAAGCACTCAGAGCCCTCGCCTGACCTGTCTACTCTCTGCTATCATGTCTTGAACTGATGCTAGTGAGTGAGGACGCTCACAGCATTCAAATGGTGACCTATGACTTGCTAGGTCAGCAGAAAGACTACTAACGGTCAGTGATCACATGGAAGGCTTGTGACTCACTAACGGGTGGTAAGATACAAATACTACTACTACTGACACTAGTAGACACCTGCTAGCAGACACCTGCTAGTAGACACATGCTAGCAGACACCTGCTGGTAGACACCTGCTGGTAGATACCTGCTAGTAGACACCTGCTAGTGTACATAAGTTGTGGTAAATTATTACTAACAGTTAAGACAAATTATTCTTGTTATTGATAATGAAAGTTTTTTCTCTCTCTCTCTCTCTCTCTCTCTCTCTCTCTCTCTCTCTCTCTCTCTCTCTCTCTCTCTCTCTCTCTATCTATCTATCTATCTATCTATCTATCTATCTATCTATCTATCTATCTATCTCTATCTCTCTCTCTCTTTTGTCAGATAGCTTACCATGGTGTTGGTATCTGATAGCTAGCCAGGGAGTGAGAGTGAGAGCGAGACAAGCAGAGGGCAGTGAAGGAAGGGAGAGTGTGAGAGAGAGTTAGGCAGGGAGGGAGGGAAGGAGGGAGGGAAGGAACGTCAGCTGTGAGGGTCGGGGTTGGTTTTCGAAGGACCACTTCTGGAGGTGTTATTGACAGCTGTGTTGGTGGTGGTAGTGATGGTGGTGGTGGTAGTGGTGATAGTGGGGGTAGTGGTGATAGTGGTGGTAGTGGTGGTAGTGGTTGTGGTGGTAGTGGAGGTAGTGGTGGTAGTGGTGGTGGTGGTGGTAGTGTTGGTGGTGGTAGTGGTGGTAGTGGTGGTAGTGGAGGTGGTGGTGGTTGTGGTGGTAGTGGTGGAAGTGGTGGTAGTGGTAGTGTTGTTGGTAGTGGTGGTGGTAGTGGTGGTGGTGGTAGTGGTGATGGTGGTGGTAGTGGTAGTTGTGGTGGTAGTGGAAGAGAGATATATTGAGATATAAGGGGGGTCAAACCAATGGGCTCAGCGTCTAGGGCTACCGTGGAATGGGCACTATTAAGAACCTGGAGAAGTTTTGGAACTTCTTCAGGGTAGCCTGTTGTTGGGAGGTCATCTTCCAGCACTGGCCGGGTGATGGAAGATTCAGTAGCAGATTCGCCTGGGAGGACTACACCTACGAGTCTGTCTGCTGGGAGGTGCCCTCCACTCTCACTGGGAGAGGGAATCTGGCGAGGTCGGACTAACAGTGTTAATAACACTGGTGTAGTAACTGTGTTAATAACACTGGTGTAGTAACTAACAGTGTTAATATCACTGGTGTAGTAACTGTGTTAATAACACTGGTGTAGTAACTAACAGTGTTAATAACACTGGTGCAGTAACTGTGTTAATAACACTGGTGTAGTAAATAACAGTGTTAATATCACTGGTGTAGTAACTAACAGTGTTAATAACACTGGTGTAGTAACTGTGTTAATAACACTGGTGTAGTAACTGTGTTAATAACACTGGTGTATTAACTAACAGTGTTAATAACACTGGTGTAGTAACTAACAGTGTTAATAACACTGGTGTAGTAACTGTGTTAATAACACTGGTGTAGTAACTAACAGTGTTAATATCACTGGTGTAGTAACTGTGTTAATAACACTGGTGTAGTAACTAACAGTGTTAATAACACTGGTGTAGTAACTGTGTTAATAACACTGGTGTAGTAACTAACAGTGTTAATAACACTGGTGTAGTAACTAACAGTGTTAATATCACTGGTGTAGTAACTGTGTTAATAACACTGGTGTAGTAACTAACAGTGTTAATAACACTGGTGTAGTAACTAACAGTGTTAATAACACTGGTGTAGTAACTGTGTTAATAACACTGGTGTAGTAACTAACAGTGTTAATAACACTGGTGTAGTAACTAACAGTGTTAATAACACTGGTGTAGTAACTAACAGTGTTAATAACACTGGTGTAGTAACTAACAGTGTTAATAACACTGGTGTAGTAACTAACAGTGTTAATAACACTGGTGTAGTAACTATGTGTTAATAACACTGGTGTAGCTAACAGTGTTAATAACACTGGGTAGTAACTAACAGTGTTAATATCACTGGTGTAGTAACTGTGTTAATAACACTGTGTAGTACTAACAGTGTTAATAACACTGGGTAGTAACTAACAGTGTTAATAACACTGGTGTAGTAACTGTGTTAATAACACTGGTGTAGTAACTACGTGTTAATAACACTGGTGTAGTAACTAACAGTGTTAATAACACTGGTGTATACTAACGTGTTAATAACACTGGTGAGTAACTGTGTTAATAACACTGGTGTAGTAACTAACAGTGTTAATAACACTGGTGCAGGTAATAACATGTAGTTAATAACACTGGTGTAGTAACTGAATAACACGGTGTTAATAACACTGGTGTAGTAACTACAGTGTTAATAACATGAGTGATCTGGTAATTGTATAACTAACAGTGTTAATAACATTGGTGTTATAACTAACAGTGTTAATAACACTGGTGTTATAACTAACATTGTTATAACTAACAGTGTTATAACTAACAGTGTTATAACTAACAGTGTTAATAACACTGGTGTTATAACTAACAGTGTTAATAACACTGGTGTTATAACTAACAGTGCTAATAACACTGGTGTTATAACTAACAGTGTTAATAACACTGGTGTTATAACTAACATTGTTATAACTAACATTGTTATAACTAACATTGTTATAACTAACAGTGTTATAACTAACACTGTTAATAACACTGGTGTTATAACTAACACTGTTAATAACACTGGTGTTATAACTAACAGTGTTAATAACACTGGTGTTATAACTAACAGTGTTAATAACACTGGTGTTATAACTAACAGTGTTATAACTAACAGTGTTATAACTAACAGTGTTATAACTAACAGTGTTATAATTAACAGTGTTAATAACACTGGTGTTATAACTAACAGTGTTAATAACACTGGTGTTATAACTAACAGTGTTAATAACACTGGTGTTATAACTAACAGTGTTATAACTAACAGTGTTATAACTAACAGTGTTATAATTAACAGTGTTATAACTAACAGTGTTATAATTAACAGTGTTATAACTAACAGTGTTAATAACACTGGTGTTATAACTAACAGTGTTAATAACACTGGTGTTATAACTAACTGTGTTATAACTAACATTGTTAATAACACTGGTGTTATAACTAACATTGTTAATAACACTGGTGTTATAACTAACATTGTTAATAACACTGGTGTTATAACTAACATTGGTAATAACACTGGTGTTATAACTAACATTGGTAATAACACTGGTGTTATAACTAACAGTGTAATAACTAACAGTGTTAATAACACTGGTGTTATTATAATGTTGTAAGTTAACTAACCAACATTTAAAGTTCAGTAAGAAACTTCATTGTAACAATGCTGGTTGAGTGCTAGCTCCTGGTCACTATTAACTCTGCTGGACTCAGCAAACTTGCCACACTAAACTTAACTAATTAAGTTCTGCCTTACTTATACTTTCTTAAGTTTAAACTGATGATCCCAGTTATTTTGATCTAATTTAACTTGACGTTCAGGAAACTTTGATGGAACTTAGTGAAGCTTTTGCCCACCTGGAACCCCATCCTCAGAGTCTTTGAAGGATCCTCCTACTGGATCCTCTCATATACATGCTGGATGATCCTCTTACTTCATGGCTACATACTACTGGATCCTCTCACATACAGGCTGGATGATCCTCTTACTTCATGGCTACATACTACTGGATCCTCTCACATACAGGCTGGATGATCCTCTTACTTCATGGCTACATACTACTGGATCCTCTCACATACAGGCTGGATGATCCTCTTACTTCATGGCTACATACTACTGGATCCTCTCACATACAGGCTGGATGATCCTCTTACTTCATGGCTACATACTACTGGATCCTCTCACATACAGGCTGGATGATCCTCTTACTTCATGGCTACATACTACTGGATCCTTTCTCACATACAGGCTGGATGATCCTCTTCATGGCTACATACTACTGGATCCTCTCTCACATACAGGCTGGATGATCCTCTTACTTCATGGCTACATACCTCTGGATCCTCTCACATACAGGCTGGATGATCCTCTTACTTCATGGCTACATACTACTGGATCCTCTCTCACATACAGGCTGGATGATCCTCTTACTTCATGGCTACATACTACTGGATCCTCTTTCACATACAGGCTGGATGATCCTCTTACTTCATGGCTACATACTACTGGATCCTCTTGCTTTATGGTTACATACTACTGGATCCTCTCTCACACATATAGAGGCTGGGGTTACCAAGAGTGTTATTGAGAGGACAGAGGAAGGGTTGTTGAGGTAGTCTGGACGTCTAGAGAGGATGGAGCATAATAGTATGACAAGGAGGCTGTTTAAATCCTGGGTGGAGGGAAGGAGGAGTGGTCATCCTAGGACATGTTGGAGGGAGGGAGTAAAGGAGGTTTTGAATGCTAGGTGCTTAAACATCCTGCAGGGTTGTGAGAGTGTCAGTTAGGAGTAAGTAGAGACAAGTGGTTTTTATGATGTGACGCGCTGTTAGAGTTTGAGCAAGGTAACGTGAAGGTATTCAGGGAAACCGGTTAGCCGGACTTGAGTCCTGGATGTGGGAAGTACAGTGCCTGTACTCTGAAGGATGTGTGAGGATGTTACAGTCCTGGAGGTGGGAAGTACAGTGCCTGTACTCTGAAGGATGAGTGAAGATGTTACAGTCCTGGATGTGGGAAGTACAGTGCCTGTACTCTGAAGGATGTGTGAGGATGTTACAGTCCTGGAGGTGGGAAGTACAGTGCCTGTACTCTGAAGGATGAGTGAGGATGTTACAGTTCTGGCGGTGGGAAGTACAGTGCCTGTACTCTGAAGGATGAGTGAGGATGTTACAGTTCTGGCGGTGGGAAGTACAGTACCTGCACTCTGAAGGATGGGTGAGGATGTTACAGTCCTGGAGGTGGGAAGTACAGTGCCTGCACTCTGAAGGATGGGTGAGGATGTTACAGTCCTGGAGGTGGGAAGTACAGTGCCTGCACTCTGAAGGATGGGTGAGGATGTTACAGTCCTGGAGGTGGGAAGTACTGTGCCTGCACTCTGAAGGATGAGTGAGGATGTTACAGTCCTGGAGGTGGGAAGTACAGTGCCTGCACTCTGAAGGATGGGTGAGGATGTTACAGTCCTGGAGGTGGGAAGTACAGTGCCTGTACTCTGAAGGATGAGTGAGGATGTTACAGTTCTGGAGGTGGGAAGTACAGTGCCTGTACTCTGAAGGATGAGTGAGGATGTTACAGTCCTGGAGGTGGGAAGTACAGTACCTGCACTCTGAAGGATGGGTGAGGATGTTACAGTCCTGGAGGTGGGAAGTACAGTGCCTGCACTCTGAAGGATGGGTGAGGATGCTACAGTTCTGGAGGTGGGAAGTACAGTGCCTGTACTCTGAAGGATGAGTGAGGATGTTACAGTCCTGGAGGTGGGAAGTACAGTACCTGCACTCTGAAGTATGGGTGAGGATGTTACAGTCCAGGAGGTGGGAAGTACAGTACCTGCACTCTGAAGGATGGGTGAGGATGTTACAGTCCTGGAGGTGGGAAGTACAGTACCTGCACTCTGAAGGATGTGTGAGGATGTTACAGTCCTGGAGGTGGGAAGTACAGTGCCTGCACTCTGAAGGATGGGTGAGGATGTTACAGTCCTGGAGGTGGGAAGTACAGTGCCTGCACTCTGAAGGATGGGTGAGGATGTTACAGTCCTGGAGGTGGGAAGTACAGTACCTGCACTCTGAAGGATGGGTGAGGATGTTACAGTCCTGGAGGTGGGAAGTACAGTACCTGCACTCTGAAGGATGTGTGAGGATGTTACAGTCCTGGAGGTGGGAAGTACAGTGCCTGCACTCTGAAGGATGGGTGAGGATGTTACAGTCCTGGAGGTGGGAAGTACAGTACCTGCACTCTGAAGGATGTGTGAGGATGTTACAGTCCTGGAGGTGGGAAGTACAGTGCCTGTACTCTGAAGGATGGGTGAGGATGTTACAGTCCTGGAGGTGGGAAGTACAGTACCTTCACTCTGAAGGATGGGTGAGGATGTTACAGTCCTGGAGGTGGGAAGTACAGTTCCTGCACTCTGAAGGATGTGTGAGGATGTTACAGTCCTGGAGGTGGGAAGTACAGTACCTGCACTCTGAAGGATGTGTGAGGATGTTACAGTCCTGGAGGTGGGAAGTACAGTGCCTGCACTCTGAAGGATGTGTGAGGATGTTACAGTCCTGGAGGTGGGAAGTACAGTACTTGCACTCTGAAGGATGTGTGAGGATGTTACAGTCCTGGAGGTGGGAAGTACAGTGCCTGTACTCTGAAGGATGGGTGAGGATGTTACAGTCCTGGAGGTGGGAAGTACAGTACCTTCACTCTGAAGGATGGGTGAGGATGTTACAGTCCTGGAGGTGGGAAGTACAGTACCTGCACTCTGAAGGATGTGTGAGGATGTTACAGTCCTGGAGGTGGGAAGTACAGTGCCTGCACTCTGAAGGATGGGTGAGGATGTTACAGTCCTGGAGGTGGGAAGTACAGTACCTGCACTCTGAAGGATGTGTGAGGATGTTACAGTCCTGGAGGTGGGAAGTACAGTACCTGCACTCTGAAGGATGTGTGAGGATGTTACAGTCCTGGAGGTGGGAAGTACAGTACCTGCACTCTGAAGGATGGGTGAGGATGTTACAGTCCTGGAGGTGGGAAGTACAGTACCTTCACTCTGAAGGATGGGTGAGGATGTTACAGTCCTGGAGGTGGGAAGTACAGTTCCTGCACTCTGAAGGATGGGTGAGGATGTTACAGTCCTGGAGGTGGGAAGTACAGTTCCTGCACTCTGAAGGATGTGTGAGGATGTTACAGTCCTGGAGGTGGGAAGTACAGTACCTGCACTCTGAAGGATGGGTGAGGATGTTACAGTCCTGGAGGTGGGAAGTACAGTACCTGCACTCTGAAGGATGTGTGAGGATGTTACAGTCCTGGAGGTGGGAAGTACAGTACTTGCACTCTGAAGGATGGGTGAGGATGTTACAGTCCTGGAGGTGGGAAGTACAGTTCCTGCACTCTGAAGGATGAGCAAGGATGGTACAGTTCAGAGGGTTATCTAAGGTGTAGCGTCAATACACTTCTAGCAAGACAGTGGTTGAACGAATGATGGTGACGGTGTTATCTTCACTGGGTCACACTGCCTCGGTGACACACCAACAATGTCTTTAAAAAAAAAACAGAAATAAATATGTATTTTTCTCCCTTCCCTCCTTGTTCTTGCCCTCTTTCCTTCCCCTTTCCCCTCAACCCTCTCCCCTCTCCTCCCCCACCTGCCACGCACCCCTCGCCCCTCTTCCCTCTCCTCCCCCACCTGCCACGCACCCCTCGCCCCTCTCCCCTCTCCTCTCCCCACCTGCCACGCGCCCCTCACCCTAAAACTATTTCATTTTCAATCTTCAATCCATAATGTTTGAGCAATTCTTCTCTCATCCCTCTCCTTCCCTCCCCCCCCCCTGCCTCCATGCGGGGCTATAGATGACAAGTGAAGCATAAACAGCGTCAAGAGTGGAGAGGAAGGCAGCTCAGGTTGGACCTGCCACCAAGAGGATTGTCTGCCATCCTGATGCTCCCTAATACTGACTTTCTTTCTCTTATTCTTATTACCCTCCACTCCTGGTACCCACGAACGAGTGGTATTGATCAATAACAACACTGCGACTAGCCATACCACTCGTTCGTGGGTACAATAATATAAAATACTGCTCGTTGGGTTGGAGAATTGTGTGGTTCCGTGGACTCTGATCCACCATGAGTCCTGGTGGGAGGTAGGACCTCTGGAAGTGGACTGGGGACGCTCATCCTCAGGGAAAAGAAGAAACTTACTTCAGGGAAAACTCGAGATTCTCCCCGAAGTGTTAGAATATTTTCTTCTTCCACCTCCAATATTCTATATTCTAAGTTGACTTTATTTAAAGACAAAATACATTAACAAAAATACAATAGGAAGTAGAACATGAATAACAACTCAGAGCTACATCTCAAATACTTCATCCAGCTCCCTGGCGGTGGGCCGCGTGCCCAGAATGCTGCAGGCATTTTCCCTCTGGCTCGCAACACTGAGTCTCTGAAAGAGGAAGCTAGCCGCTGTGATCCTTGGTTTCTGTGATGACTTTTTCACCCAGCTCTCTGAGGAACTTTAGAGCACATTTGCCCCACGCTCTAAGGGTCTCCGACCCTACTGGGATGAAGTTATAGCAAGGGGGTAGGTCGACATATCTGCGGATCATTTGGGTCTCCCTGTTGCTGGCGGCTCCACCACCTTCAACTTCAGAGTATGGCAAGTAGGTGTCCGCCGACGTAGCTGCACAGGTGTTGTCCCAGGCAATCTGCTTACCATCCTTCCTGAGTAGCATAGTGACTCCATCTGGACACTTTTGACTTCCGTCAGACCTCTGTATTTGGGGTTCCCGTTGGGCTGGGCAACGGGCTGTGGCGAGACTTCTCTTTATGATGTCGTTAACCTCCTCATGTTTAGCATACTTCCCTTCTGATGTGTGACACACCAGACCATGAAGTCCCAATTGATCAGCTGACGCCCTGCCGCAAATACACCTATGTTCGGTGTAAGAGTAACACCAATCTGAATAGCCTGTGGGACGAGTCGAGTGCCCAGAGAGGAATTGGGAAAAGCTAAAAGGAAATTTCCTAAATGTGGTGCCCTCACCGCTATTAGACGATCTTTGTCCTTTCCTGAAGCGTTGGGTGGGTGGGTGGAGAGGGTGGGTGGAGATTTGGACGAGGGTTTGAACGAGGGTGGGTGGAGAGGGTGGGTGGGTGTTTGGACGAGTTTTGGTGGAGAGGGTGGGTGGGTGTTCTGGAGGAGAGGGTGGGTGGGTTTTCTGGTGGAGAGGGTGGGTGGGTTTTCTGGTGGAGAGGGTGGGTGGAGAGGGTGGGTGGACGAGGGTGGGTGGACGAGGGTGGGTGGACGAGGGAACAACTGAAGAAGGAAACAGAGAGAGAAGAAAGGATTTTTTTTATGTTTACTGTTGCTGTTGTTGTTGATGTTTTCCAGTTAGCTGACTGTCCCTTGATCTTTATCTGGTCCCTGTCTTCCCTGTCTCTCCCCTGCCCCTCCCCTGCCCCTCCCCTGCACCTCCCCTGCCACTCGTTCCTCCCCCTTGTTGAGTGCACTGAGTGTAAGAGAGTCTTCTAGACTGTCTTCTGTGTGATAGTTTTGTGTTAGTTGTGTTATTGTGTGTTAGTTGTGTTAGTTGTGTGTTAGTTGTGTTAGTTGTGTTAGTTGTGTGTTAGTTGTGTGTTAGTTGCGTGTTAGTTGTGTGTTAGTTGTGTGTTAGTTGTGTTAGTTGTGTGTTAGTTGTGTTAGTTGTGTGTTAGTTGTGTTAGTTGTGTGTTAATTGTGTTAGTTGTGTGTTAGTTGTGTTAGTTGTGTGTTAGTTGTGTATTAGTTGTGTTAGTTGTGTGTTAGTTGTGTGTTAGTTGTGTTAGTTGTGTGTTAGTTGTGTTAGTTGTGTGTTAGTTGTGCGTTAATTGTGTTAGTTGTGTGTTAGTTGTGTGTTAGTTATGTGTTAATTGTATTATATGTGTTAGTTGTGTGTTAGTTGTGTGTTAGTTGTGTGTTAGTTGTGTGTTAGTTGTGTTAGTTTGTGTTAGTATGTGTTAATGTGTTCTTGTTGTTGTTAGTTATGCGTTAATTGTGTTAGTTGTGTTAGTAGTGTTCTTGTGATGTGTGTTAGTTGTGTTAGTAGTGTTCTTGTGATGTGTGTTAGTTGTGTTAGTAGTGTTCTTGTGGATGGTTTGTGAAGTGTTTTGTAGTGTTCTTGGATGTGTGTAGGGTGTTGTAGTGTTCTGTGGATGTGGTGTGTGTATAGTGTCTTGTGGATGTGTGTAGTTGTGTTAGTAGTGTTCGGTGGATGTGTGTGAGTTGTTTAGTGTATCTGAGTGTAAGTGTGTTAGTAGGTTCTGTGATGTGTGTTAGTTGTGTTAGTAGTGTTCAGATGTGTGTTATTGTGTTAGAGTGTTCTGTGATGTGCAGTTGTTAGTAGTGTTCTTGTGATGGTGTATAGTGTGTAGTAGTGTCTTGTGATGTGTGTTAGTTCTGTTAGTAGTGTTCTTGTGATGTGTTATTGTGTTAGCTAGTGTTCTTGTGATGTGTTGTTGGTTAGCAGTGTTCTGTGATGTGTATAGTTGTGTAGTAGTGTTCTGTGTGTGTGTTAGTTGTGTTAGTAGTGTTCTTGTGTGTTAGTGTGTGTTGTTAGTTGTGTTAGTGGAGGTGTTCTGGATGTGTGTTAGTTGTGTTAGTAGTGTTCTGTGTGTGTATGTGTGTGGTAGTATGTGTGTGTGTTAGTGTGTTTAGATGTGTGTTAGTTGTGTTAGTAGTGTGCTTGTGATGTGAGTTGTAGTTTTTGTGTTAGTAGTGTTCTTGTGATGTGTGTTAGTGTGTTAGTAGTGTTCTTGTGATGTGTAGTTATGTTGTTAGTAGTGTTGCTTGTGATGTTGTTAGTGTGTTAGTATGTCGTGTGTGTAGTGTGTTAGTGTTTGTAATTGTTGTGTGTAGTAGTGTTGTGATTGTGTATTGTGTTAGTAGTGTTCTTGTGATGTGTGTTAGTTTGTTAGAGTGTTCTTGTGATGTGTGTAGTGTGTTAGTAGTGTTCTTGTGATGTGTGTTAGTTGTGTTAGTAGTGTTCTTGTGCTGTGTGTTAGTTGTGTTAGTAGTGTTCTTGTGATGTGTGTAGTTGTGTTAGTAGTGTTCTTGTGATGTGTGTAGTTGTGTTAGTAGTGTTCTGTGATGTGTGTTAGTTGTGTTAGTAGTGTTCTTGTGATGTGTGTAGTTGTGTTAGTAGTGTTCTTGTGATGTGTGTAGTTGTTAGTAGTGTTCTTGTGTTAGTTGTGTTAGTAGTGTCTTGGATGTGTAGTTTTAGTAGTGTCTTGTGTGTGTTAGTTGTGTTAGTAGTGTTCTTGTGATGTGTGTAGTGTGTTAGAGTGTTCTGTGTGTGTGTTGTGTTGTAGTGTGTTGTGATGTGGTAGTTGTGTTAGTAGTGTTCTTGTGATGTGTGTTAGTTGTGTTAGTAGTGTTCTTGTGATGGTGTTAGTTGTGTTAGTAGTGTTCTTGTGATGTGTGTTAGTTGTGTTAGTAGTGTTCTTGTGATGTGTGTAGTTGTGTTAGAGTGTCTTGTGATGTGTAAGTGTGTTAGTAGTGTTCTTGTGATGTGTTAGTTGTGTTAGTAGTGTTCTTGTGATGTGTTAGTTGTGTTAGTAGTGTTCTTGTGATGTGTGTTAGTTGTGTTAGTAGTGTTCTTGTGATGTGTGTTAGTTGTGTTAGTAGTGTTCTTGTGTGTGTGTTAGTTGTGTTAGTAGTGTTCTGTTGTGTTATTGTTGTAGTGCTTGATTGTGTTAGTTGTGTTAGTAGTGTTCTTGTGATGTGTGTTAGTGTGTTAGTAGTGTTCTTGTGATGTGTGTTAGTTGTGTTAGTAGTGTTCTTGTGATGTGTGTTAGTTGTGTTAGTAGTGTTCTTGTGATGTGTGTAAGTTGTGTTAGTAGTGTTCTTGTGATGTGTGTTAGTTGTGTTAGTAGTGTTCTTGTGATGTGTGTTAGTTGTGTTAGTAGTGTTCTTGTGATGTGTGTTAGTTGTGTTAGTAGTGTTCTTGTGATGTGTGTTAGTTGTGTTAGTAGTGTTCTTGTGATGTGTGTTAGTTGTGTTAGTAGTGTTCTTGTGATGTGTGTTAGTTGTGTTAGTAGTGTTCTTGTGATGTGTGTAAGTTGTGTTAGTAGTGTTCTTGTGATGTGTGTTAGTTGTGTTAGTAGTGTTCTTGTGATGTGTGTTAGTTGTGTTAGTAGTGTTCTTGTGATGTGTGTAAGGTGTGTTAGTAGTGTTCTTGTGATGTGTGTAAGGTGTGTTAGTAGTGTGCTTGTGATGTGTGTTAGTTGTGTTAGTAGTGTTCTTGTGATGTGTGTAAGGTGTGTTAGTAGTGTTCTTGTGATGTGTGTAAGGTGTGTTAGTAGTGTGCTTGTGATGTGTGTAGGTGTGTTAGTAGTGTGCTTGTGATGTGTTAGTGTGTTAGTAGTGTGTGGATGTGTAAGTGTGTTAGTAGTGTTCTTGTGATGTGTGTAAGGTGTGTTAGTAGTGTGCTTGTGATGTGTGTAAGGTGTGTTAGTAGTGTTCTTGTGATGTGTGTAAGGTGTGTTAGTAGTGTTCTTGTGATGTGTGTAAGGTGTGTTAGTAGTGTTCTTGTGATGTGTGTAAGTTGTGTTAGTAGTGTTCTTGTGATGTGTGTAAGGTGTGTTAGTAGTGTGCTTGTGATGTGTGTAAGCTGTGTTAGTAGTGTTCTTGTGATGTGTGTAAGGTGTGTTAGTAGTGTTCTTGTGATGTGTGTAAGGTGTGTTAGTAGTGTTCTTGTGATGTGTGTAAGGTGTGTTAGTAGTGTGCTTGTGATGTGTGTTAGTTGTGTTAGTAGTGTTCTTGTGATGTGTGTTAGTTGTGTTAGTAGTGTTCTTGTGATGTGTGTAGTGTGTTAGTAGTGTCTTGTGATGTGTGTTAGTGTGTTAGTAGTGTTCTTGTGATGTGTGTTAGTGTGTTAGTAGTGTGCTTGTGATGTGTGTAAGGTGTGTTAGTAGTGTTCTTGTGATGTGTGTAAGGTGTGTTAGCAGTGTGCTTGTGATGTGTGTTAGTTGTGTTAGTAGTGTGCTTGTGATGTGTGTAAGCTGTGTTAGTAGTGTGCTTGTGATGTGTGTAAGGTGTGTTAGTAGTGTGCTTGTGATGTGTGTAAGCTGTGTTAGTAGTGTGCTTGTGATGTGTGTAAGGTGTGTTAGTAGTGTGCTTGTGATGTGTGTAAGGTGTGTTAGTAGTGTGCTTGTGATGTGTGTAAGCTGTGTTAGTAGTGTGCTTGTGATGTGTGTAAGGTGTGTTAGTAGTGTGCTTGTGATGTGTGTAAGGTGTGTTAGTAGTGTGCTTGTGATGTGTGTAAGGTGTGTTAGTAGTGTGCTTGTGATGTGTGTAGCTGGGATGTGTGGACAAGGTAGTGGAAGACGCAGGTTCGACCATCACAGTGTTGGTCTGGTCATCAGCGTCTGGACTACATTATACACTGGACTCCAATACTGATCACCTGCTACCTTATGTAGCCATGTTGAAGACAGTTAATTCAGATTACAAACTAACTGAAGTTAAGACCTTTACACACACACTCAGCCAGGAGCTGAGTCTCGACCCCTGCAACCACAAATAGGTGAGTACACACACGAGTCCTCACTGCTAAGTCAACTTGAACAAAGAGAACATCAATTAGGATGACATAAATCTTGTTCTTAACGAAACCTGCTGGAAAAACTATCTTAATAACATAAATACCCGGAGGTAACAAGATAAGATGTAAGTTAGAGAGAGAGAGAGAGAGAGAGAGAGAGAGAGAGAAGAGAGAGATGCTTCCTCTTCACGCGAAGACGAAGAACCACAGACCTTTTCAAGTGCCTTCAATATTCTATAGAGAGGGTTCCTAGACACAGGGGTCCTCTCAAAGTCACTAAAAACAGCGGATATAACCCCACTCCACAAAGGTGGCAGTAAAGCAATTGCTAAGACAGATAGCATTAACGTCACACATAAACATCTTTGAAAGGGTTCTAAGAAGCAAGACCACCAACAATCCGGACACCCAATAACTGCACAACCCAGGGCAACATGGGTTTAGAGCAGGTCGCTCCTGCCTCCCACAACTACTGGACCACTATGACAGAGTCTTGAATGGTCGCTCCTGCCTTCCATAACTACTGGACCACTATGACAGGGTCTTGGATGGTCGCTCCTGCCTCCCATAACTACTGGACCACTATGACAGGGTCTTGGATGGTCGCTCCTGCCTCCCATAACTACTGGACCACTATGACAGGGTCTTGGATGGTCGCTCCTGCCTCCCACAACTACTGGACCACTATGACAGGGTCTTGGATGGTCGCTCCTGCCTCCCATAACTACTGGACCACTATGACAGGGTCTTGGATGGTCGCTCCTGCCTCTCACAACTACTGGACCTCTATGACATGGTCTTGGATGGTCGCTCCTGCCTCTCACAACTACTGGACCTCTATGACATGGTCTTGGATGGTCGCTCCTGCCTCTCACAACTACTGGACCTCTATGACATGGTCTTAGATGGTCGCTCCTGCCTCTCACAACTACTGGACCACTATAACATGGTCTTGGATGCACATGAACACAAGCCACTGGTGTTGCTGTATATTCCCTCATGTTCACTGTTCTTGTTCTCATGTACGTGTAAGTTCATCTATTTGTGGGTTCTGTCTGTTATAAACATACTGAGACTCTCAGGCTGATAGCTGGCTCACAACACCTTGCTGCCTGTCTTGGCTCCTCCCCTGCCTCTTCCCTGTTCCTCCTCTGCCTCTCCCCTGCCTCTTCCCTGTCCCTCCCCTGCTCCTCCCCTGCCTCTTCCCTGTCCTTCCTCTCCCCCTGCACTGCCTCTTCCCTGCTCCTCCCCTGCCTGCCCCTGCCCCCTTCCCTGCCTCTTCCCTGCCCCCTTCGATGCTCCTCCCCTGCCTCTCCACGACCATTCTAACAGACATTGAGTCTTAGCTAGCATGGGCCAGTAGGCCTACGACAGTGCTTCTTCTTTTGTTATTGTGATTATGGGTGTGGGATAAAGAGCAGGGAAATTACCTTCCACTGACAGGGAAATTACCTGCCACTGAGGATTATTAAACAGGAAAAAAGTCCCTTGTATAATCTGGGGAGATTTATGGAAGATGACAACCAAGAGATTACTCTCTCTCTCTCTCTCACACACTCTCTCTCTCTCTCTCACTCACACTCTCTCTCTCTCTCTTTCTGTCTGTCTGTCTGTCTGTCTGTCTGTCTGTCTGTCTGTCTGTCTGTCTGTCTGTCTGTCTGTCTCTCTCTCTCTCTCTCTCTCTCTCTCTCTCTCTCTCTCTCTCTCTCTCTCTCTCTCTCTCTCTCTCTCTCTCTCTCTCTCTCTCTCAGTCATCAGTCAGCAAAAACTGTGACACAACTGTGTAGGGAAGTGTACATGGTAATGTAGAGGGTAATTTACAGGGTAGTGTACAGGGTAGTGTATAGGGTAGTGTACATGGTAATGTAGAGGGTAATTTACAGGGTAGTGTACAGGGTAGTGTATAGGGTAGTGTACATGGTAATGTAGAGGGTAATTTACAGGGTAGTGTACAGGGTAGTGTATAGGGTAGTGTACAGGGTAGTGTACAGGGTAGTGTAAGGGTAGTGTACAGGGTAGTGTACAGGGTAGTGTACAGGGTAGGTACAGGGTAGTGTACAGGGTAGGTAGGGTAGTGTACAGGGTAGTGTACAGGGTAGTGTACAGGTAGGTACAGGGTGTACAGGGTAGTGTACAGGGTAGTGTACAGGGTAGTGTACAGGGTAGTGTACAGGGTAGTGTACAGGGTAGTGTACAGGGTACAGTGTACAGGGTAGTGGTAGACAGGGTAGTGTACAGGGTAGTGTACAGGGTAGTGTACAGGGTAGTGTACAGGGTAGTGTACAGGGTAGTGTACAGGGTAGTGTACAGGGTAGTGTACAGGGTAGTGTACAGGGTAGTGTACAGGGTAGTGTACAGGGTAGTGTACAGGGTAGTGTACAGGGTAGTGTACAGGGTAGTGTACAGGGTAGTGTACAGGGTAGTGTACAGGGTAGTGTACAGGGTAGTGTACGGTAGTGTACAGGGTAGTGTACAGGGTAGGCGGATGACAGGTAGTGTACAGGTAGGTACAGGTAGTGTACAGGGTAGTGTACGGTAGTGTACAGGGTAGTCTACAGGTATGTACAGGGATGCACTGGTAGTCACGCAGCAGCAACAACAGACAGCAGCAATCCGCAGACTGCAGCACAACAGCAGCATCAACAACAGCAGCATCAACAACAGCAGTAGCAACAACAGCAACAACAGCAGTAACAGCAGAAAGATAAGCAGCAACAACAGCAGCAACAAAAACAGTAACAACAGCAACAACTTCAGTAGCAACAACAGCTGGTGCTGGTGTTACTGCTGCTACTACAGCTGGTGCTGGTGTTACTGCTGCTACTACAGCTGGTGCTGGTGTTACTGCTGCTACTACAGCTGGTGCTGGTGTTACTGCTGCTACTACAGCTGGTGCTGGTGTTACTGCTGCTACACAGCTGGTGCTGGTGTTACTGCTGCTACTACAGCTGGTGCTGGTGTTACTGCTGCTACTACAGCTGGTGCTGGTGTTACTGCTGCTACTACAGCTGGTGCTGGTGTTACTGCTGCTACTACAGCTGGTGCTGGTGTTACTGCTGCTACACAGCTGGTGCTGGTGTTACTGCTGCTACTACAGCTGGTGCTGGTGTTACTGCTGCTACTACAGCTGGTGCTGGTGTTACTGCTGCTACTACAGCTGGTGCTGGTGTTACTGCTGCTACTACAGCTGGTGCTGGTGTTACTGCTGCTACTACAGCTGGTGCGCATGCGTGTTACTGCTGCTCTACAGCTGGTGCTGGTGTTACTGCTGCTACTACAGCTGGTGCTGGTGTTACTGCTGCTACTACAGCTGGTGCTGGTGTTACTGCTGCTACTACAGCTGGGCTGGTGTTACTGCTGCTACTACAGCTGGTGCTGGTGTTACTGCTGCTCCACAGCTGGTGCTGGTGTTACTGCTGCACTACAGCTGGTGCTGGTGTTACTGCTGCTACTACAGCTGGTGCTGGTGTTACTGCTGCTACTACAGCTGGTGCTGGTGTTACTGCTGCTACTACAGCTGGTGCTGGTGTTACTGCTGCTACTACAGCTGGTGCTGGTGTTACTGCTGCTACTACAGCTGGTGCTGGTGTTACTGCTGCTACTACAGCTGGTGCTGGTGCTGCTACTACAGCTGGTGCTGGTGCTGCTACTACAGCTGGTGCTGGTGCTGCTACTACAGCTGGTGCTGGTGTTACTGCTGCTACTACAGCTGGTGCTGGTGCTGCTACTACAGCTGGTGCTGCTGCTGCTTGCTCAGCAGTGTTGTAGAACCATCAGCTGTGAGAGTTCTCTGGTGCTGACGTGAGAGAGGAAGGAAGGAGGTAGGGGAGGTATAGGGAGGGGGAAGGAGAGGGAAGGGAGGGAGGGAGGGGGGGTGGCTGACACAGTACTGCTGACACTCTGGTGATGACAACAAGACAAAAGGATCAACCAGACTGAGAAATTGTTGACAATAGTCAGAGTTGAAGGTAGCTGAGGGAGGGTAGCTGAGGGAGGGTAGCTGAGGGAGTAGCTGAGAGAGTAAGCTGAGGGAGGATAGCTGAGGAGAGTAGCTGAGGGAAGGCTGAGGATAGCTGAGGGAAGTAGCTGAGGGAGGGAGCTGAGGGAAGTAGCTGGGAGGAGTGAGGAGTAGCTGAGGGAGAGTAGCTGAGGGGAAGCTGAGGAAGTAGCTGAGGAGATACAAGGAGAGTACTGAGAGAGCTGAGGGAGGTACGAGGGAGGATAGCTGAGGAGGAGCGAGGAGGTAGCTGAGGGAGGCATAGCTGAGGGAGAGTAGCTGAGAGAGGGTAGCTGAGAGGTAGCTGAGGGAGCTGAGTAGCTGAGGGTAGTGAGGTGGAGTAGCTGAGAGTGGTAGCTGGAGGTAGCTGAGAGGGGCTGAGAGTAGCTGAGGGAGAAGCTGGGGAGGAGTAGCTGAGGAGAGAGCTGGGAGGAGGTAGCTGAGGAGGAGCTGAGGAGTAGCTGAGAGGTAGCTGAGGAGGTAGCTGAGGAGTAGCTGAGAGGTAGCTGAGGAGTAGCTGAGATGCTGAGGTAGTAGCTGAGAGAGGCTAGAGATAGCTGAGGGAGGTAGCTGAGGAGGTAGCTGAGGGAGGATAGCTGAGGAGTAGCTGAGGAGGTAGCTGAGGGAGGAGCTGAGGGAGAGCTGAGGAGAGGGTAGCTGGGAGAGTAGCTGAGGGAGGGATAGCTGAGGGAGGACTGAGGGAGGTAGCTGAGGGAGGTAGCTGAGGGAGGGTAGCTGAGGGAGGTAGCTGAGGAGGGAAGCTGAGAAGTAGCTGAGGGAGGTAGCTGAGGAAGTAGCTGAGGAGAGTAGCTGAGGAGGATAGTGAGGGAGGTAGCTGAGGAGGTAGCTGAGGGAGGGGTGAGGAGAGGGTAGCTGAGGGAAGCTGAGGAGGGAGCTGAGGAGGTAGCTGAGGAGGGTAGCTGAGGAGGGTAGCTGAGGAGGAAGCTGAGGGAGGCTGAGTAGCTGAGGAGTAGCTGAGGAGATAGCTGAGGGAGGGAGCTGAGGAGGTAGCTGAGGAGGGTAGCTGAGGAGGAGTAGCTGAGGATAGCTGAGGAGGATAGCTGAGGAGTAGCTGAGGAGGTAGCTGAGGGAGGATAGCTGAGGGAGAGTAGCTGAGGGAGGGTAGCTGAGGGAGGGTAGCTGAGGGAGAGTAGCTGAGGGAGGGTAGCTGAGGGAGGAAGCTGAGGAGGTAGCTGAGGGAGAGTAGCTGAGGGAGGGTAGCTGAGGGAGGTAGCTGAGGGAGGGTAGCTGAGGAGAGTAGCTGAGGGAGGGTAGCTGAGGAGGGTAGCTGAGAGGTAGCTGAGGAGGAAGCTGAGGGAGATAGCTGAGGGAGAGTAGCTGAGGAAGAGGAAGTAGCTGAGGAGAGCTGAGGGAGGTAGCTGAGGAGAGTAGCTGAGGAAGGATAGCTGAGGAGAGTAGCTGAGGGAGGGTAGCTGAGGAGAGTAGCTGAGGGAGGTAGCTGAGGGAGGTAGCTGAGGAGGAGCTGAGGAGTAGCTGAGGAGGAGCTGAGGGAGGACGTCTGAGGGAGGATAGCTGAGGAGGGTAGCTGAGGAGGTAGCTGAGGAGGAGCTGAGGAGGTAGCTGAGAGGTAGCTGAGGAGGTAGCTGAGGGAGCTGAGGAGGTAGCTGAGGAGGAGCTGAGGGAGGTAGCTGAGAGTGAGAGTAGCTGAGGAGGTAGCTGAGGAGGAGCTGAGGAGGTAGCTGAGGGAGGAGCTGAGGAGGTAGCTGAGGAGGTAGCTGAGGAGGTAGCTGAGGAGGGTAGCTGATGTGAGGAGGTAGCTGAGGAGGTAGCTGAGGAGAAGCTGAGGAGGTAGCTGAGGGAGAGTAGCTGAAGAGGGTAGCTGAGGAGGTAGCTGAGGGAGGAGATAGCTGAGGAGGAGTAGCTGAGGAGTAGCTGAGGAGGATAGCTGAGGAGGATAGCTGAGGGAGGGTAGCTGAGGAGAGGAGTAGCTGAGGGAGGAGTAGCTGAGGAGTAGCTGAGGGAGAGTAGCTAAGGAGATAGCTGAGGAGGAGCTGAGGAGGTACCTGAGGGAGGATAGCTGAGGAGAGTAGCTGAGGAGGTAGCTGAGGGAGGTAGCTGAGGGAGGTAGCTGAGGGAGGTAGCTGAGGAGGTAGCTGAGGAGCTGAGGAAGAGCTGAGGGAGGGTAGCTGAGGAGAGGTAGCTGAGAGAGGATAGCTGAGGAGGTAGCTGAGGAGGTAGCTGAGGAGGTAGCTGAGGGAGATAGCTGATGGAGAGTAGCTGAGAGAGGATAGCTGAGGGAGGTACTGAGGGAGGATAGCAGAGGGAGGTAGCTGAGGGAGGATAGCTGAGGGAGGGTAGCTGAGGGAGGGTAGCTGAGGGAGGGTAGCTGAGGGAGGATAGCTGAGGGAGGTAGCTGAGGGAGGGTAGCTGAGGGAGGGTAGCTGAGGGAGGTAGCTGAGGGAGGAAAGCTGAGGGAGGGTAGCTGAGAGATGGTAGCTGAGTGAGAGTAGCTGAGGGAGAGTAGCTGAGGAAGGATAGCTGAGGGAGAGTAGCTGAGGGAGGGTAGCTGAGGGAGAGTAGCTGAGGGAGAGTAGCTGAGGAGGTAGCTGAGGGAGAGTAGCTGAGGGAGGTAGCTGAGGAAGGATAGCTGAGGGAGAGTAGCTGAGGGAGGTAGCTGAGGGAGAGTAGCTGAGGGAGAGTAGCTGAGGAGGATAGCTGAGGGAGAGTAGCTGAGGAGGATAGCTAGTAGGAAGTAGCTGAGGGAGGCTGAGAGGAGAGTAGCTGAGGAGGATAGCTGAGGGAGAGTAGCTGAGGGAGGATTGCTGAGGGAGGGTATCTGAGGGAGGGTAGCTAAGGGAGGGTAGCAGAGAGAGAATAGCTGAGGGAGGGTAGCTGAGGGAGGAAAGCTGAGGGAGGCTGAGGAGGTAGCTAGTGAGGAGTAGCAGATAGATACTGAGGAAGGTAGCTGAGAGGAGGACAGCTGAGGGAGAGTGCTGAGGGACTGATATGCTGAGGAGTACTGAGGAGGTACTAGGATATGCAGACTGTAGGATGTAGCTGAGGAGACTGAGTAAGAGTACTAGAGTACTATCACTGAGGGACTGAAGACTGACTGAGCTACCACAGTACTACCACAGTACTACCACGAGTACTACCACGAGTACTACCACGAGTACTACGAGTACACACGAGTACTACCACGAGTACTACTCACGAGTACTACCACGAGTACTACCACGAGTACTACCACGAGTACTACCACGAGTACTACCACGAGTACTACCACGAGTACTACCACGAGTACTACCACGAGTACTACCACCACTACTACCACGAGTACTACCACCACTACTACCACGAGTACTACCACCACTACTACCACGAGTACTACCACCACTACTACCACGAGTACTACCACCACTACTACCACGAGTACTACCACGTACTACCACGAGTACTACCACCATACTACCACGAGTACTACCACCACTACTACCACGAGTACTACCACCACTACTACCACGAGTACTACCACCACTACTCACATACTCACTACTACCACGAGTACTACCACCACTACTACCACGAGTACTACCACCATACTACCACGAGTACTACCACCACTACTACCACGAGTACTACCACCACTACACACGAGTACTACCACCACTACTACCACGAGTACTACCACCACTACTATCCACGAGTACTACCACCACTACTACCACAGTACTACCACCACTACTACCACGAGTACTACCACCACTACTACCACGAGTACTACCACCACTACTACCACGAGTACTACCACCACTACTACCACGAGTACTACCACCACTACTACCACGAGTACTACCACCACTACTACCACGAGTACTACCACCACTACTACCACGAGTACTACCACCACTACTACCACGAGTACTACCACCACTACTACCCACGAGTACTACCACCACTACTACCACGAGTACTACCACCACTACTACCACGAGTACTACCACCACTACTACCACGAGTACTCACCACTACTACCACAGTACTACCACCACTACTACCACGAGTACTACCACCACTACTACCACGAGTACTACACCACTACTACCACGAGTACTACCACATACTACCACGAGTACTACCACCACTACTACCACGAGTACTACCACCACTACTACCACGAGTACTACCACACTACTACCACGAGTACTACCACCACTACTACCACGAGTACTACCACCACTACTACCACGAGCTACTACCACACTACAGGTACTACCTACTACCACAGTACTACCACCACTACTAACCATACTACACATCCCACATACCACGAGTATTACCACCACTACTACCACGAGTACTACCACCACTATTACCACGAGTACTACCACCACTACTACCACGAAAACTACCACCACTACTACCACGAGTACTACCACCACTACTACCACGAGTACTACCACCACTACTACCACAAGTACTACCACTAATACTACCACAAGTACTACCACAAATACTACCACAAGTACTACCACAAGTACTACCACAAGTACTAACACGAGTACTACCACAAATACTACCACAAGTACTACCACAGGTACTACCACAAGTACTAACACGAGTACTACTACAAGTACTACCACGAGTACTAGCACGAGTGCTACCACAATTACTACCGCAAGTACTACCACAAGTACTAACATGAGTACTACCACAAGTACTACCACGAATACTAGCACGAGTACTACCACAAGTACTACCACAAGTACTAACACAATTACTAATACGAGTACTACCACAAGTACTACCACAAGTACTAACACGAGTACTACAAGCACTACCACAAGTACTAACACGAGTACTACCACAAGTACTAACACGGGTACTACCACAAGTACTACCACGAGTACTAGCACGAGTACTACCACAAGTACTACCACAAGTACTAACACAAGTACTAATACGAGTACTACCACAAGTACTACCACAAGTACTAACACGAGTACTACAAGCACTACCACAAGTACTAACACGAGTACTACCACAAGTACTACAACAAATACTGCCACAAGTACTACCACAAGTACTAACACGAGTACTACCACAAGTACTACCACAAGTACTACCACAAGTACTAACACGAGTACTACCACAAGTACTACCACAAGTACTACCACAAGTACTAACACGAGTACTACCACAAGTACTACCACAAGTACTACCACAAGTACTAACACGAGTGCTATTACAAGTACTAACACGAGTACTACCACAAGTACTAATATGAGTACTACCACGAGTACTACCACAAGTACTACCACAAGTACTAACACGAGTACTATCACAAGTACTATCACAAGTACTAACACGAGTACTACCACAAGTACTACCACAAGTATTAACACAAGTACTACCACAAGTACTACCACAAGTGCTACCACAAGTACTACCACAAGTACTAACACGAGTACTACCGCAAGTACTACCACAAGTACTACCACAAGTACTACCACAGGTGCTACCACAAGTACTACCACAAGTACTACCACAAGTACTACCACAAAGTGCTACCACGAGTACTAACACAAGTACTAACACAAGTACTAACACAAGTACTACCACAAGTACTACCACAAGTACTACCACAAGTACTATCACAAGTACTACCACAAGCACTAACACGAGTACTACCACAAGTACTGCCACAAGTACTACCACAATTACTACCACAAGTACTACCACAAGTGCTACTACGAGTACTAACACAAGTACTACCACAAGTACTGCCACAAGTACTACCACAATTACTACCACAAGTACTACCACAAGTGCTACTACGAGTACTAACACAAGTACTACCACAAGTACTACCACAAGTACTACCACAAGTACTACCACAAGTATTATCACAAGTACTACCACAAGTACTACCACAAGTGCTACTACGAGTACTAACACAAGTACTACCACAAGTACTACCACAAGTACTACCACGAATACTACTACAAGTGAAACGTTGCCACAATAAAATATTCCACTAGTTGCACTTGTGTGTTTTAACCTAACAACTGTGCACATCACTAGGAAGACCTCACTTAGATTATATACATCACTAGGAAGACCTCACTTAGATTGTATACATCACTAGGAATACCTCACTTAGATTATATACATCACTAGGAAGACCTCACTTAGATTGTATACATCACTAGGAAGACCTCACTTAGATTATATACATCACTAGGAAGACCTCACTTAGATTGTATACATCACTAGGAAGACCTCACTTAGATTGTATACATCACTAGGAAGACCTCACTTAGATTGTATACATCACTAGGAAGACCTCACTTAGATTGTATACATCACTAGGAAGACCTCACTTAGATTGTATACATCACTAGGAAGACCTCACTTAGATTGTATACATCACTAGGAAGACCTCACTTAGATTGTATACATCACTAGGAAGGAACAGTCTGCCTGGTAGTGGATGAGGGGAACAGTCTGCCTGGTAGTGGATGAGTGGAACAGTCTGCCTGGTAGTGGATGAGGGGAACAGTCTGCCTGGTAGTGGATGAGTGGAACAGTCTGCCTGGTAGTGGATGAGTGGAACAGTCTGCCTGGTAGTGGATGAGTGGATCAGTCTGCCTGGTAGTGGATGAGTGGAACAGTCTGCCTGGTAGTGGATGAGTGGATCAGTCTGCCTGGTAGTGGATGAGGGGATGAGTCTGTCTGGTAGTGGATGAGGGGAAGAGTCTGCCTGGTAGTGGATGAGTGGAACAGTCTGCCTGGTAGTGGATGAGTGGAACAGTCTGCCTGGTAGTGGATGAGTGGATCAGTCTGCCTGTTAGTGGATGAGGGGAAGAGTCTGTCTGGTAGTGGATGAGTGGAACAGTCTTCCTGGTAGTGGATGAGTGGAACAGTCTGTCTGGTAGTGGATGAGTGGAACAGTCTGCCTGGTAGTGGATGAGTGGAACAGTCTGCCTAGTAGGGTGACTGAAGCTAAAACCTTGGGTAGCTTCAAATATAGGTTAGATAAATACATGAGTGAAAGGGGTTGGATCTGATAGGGACTTGCGCATGAGTTAATAGGGTTATTAAAGCTTATTGCTTAGGTAGCTTTGATGATGGGTTGGCCAAATATTTTTGTTAGTGGGCTTAGGTTTGAGAAGGACCTGCCTTGCATGGGTCAGTAGACCTGCTGCAGTGCTCCTCCTTTCCTGTGTTCTTATGATTTACAGTGCCACTCACAGTTAAGACAGTGCCTAGCACTGCGCACTGAGGAAGTGTGATCCCAGAGTGCCAACAGCAGTGATCAACATGGTTGATGGCACCTTGATCGAGTGCCTCCCACTCAATCCTACTCAATCGCCAGCCTCCCACGAGGCTAATCACTAGTCAATCGATCCACTGTTCAATTCCCTCTCTCTCTCTCTCTCTCCTGCCATCCATCACAGTTTTTGAGGTATACCGTAGAAAATTGATTCTGGCTATTATACCAGGTTGACTAATGACCCGAAATGGGCGGTTCCTGTCCCCTCTGTTTAACCCCTCTCACCCCTCACTTTCTCCCCAGTGCTTCTCTCTCTCTCTCTCTCTCTCTCTCTCTCTCTCTCTCTCTCTCTCTCTCTCTCTCTCTCTCTCTATCTTTAAAAGGATTTAGACTTTAGGTATCCCTCACATAGTCTACATATGGACGTAGACTGTAGGTATTCTCAGATATCCGCTATATAAAGACACTTATAAGATAGGTATAGCCTCAGATAGCCTCCATGTAGAGACAGACTATCCCTTAGATAACATTCACATAGAGGTAAGTAGATTGTAGGTATCCCTCAGTATAAAGGTTGTTAAATGTAGGTATCCCTCAGTATAGAGGTTGTTAAATGTAGGTATCCCTCAGTATAGAGGGTGTTAGACGGTAAGTATCCCTCAATTTAAAGCTAGTTAGATGGTAGGTATCCCTCAATACAGAGGTTGTTAGAGGGTAGGTATCAGTCAATATAGAAGTTGCTAGAGGGTAGGTATCCCTCACTACAAAGGATGTTAAAGGGTAGGTATCCCTCTATACAGAGGTTGTTAGAGGGCAAGTATCCCTCGATATAGAAGTTGTTAGAGGGTAGGTATCCCTCAATATAGAGGTTGTTAGAGGGTAGGTATCCTTCAATATAGAGGTTGTTAGGGGGTAGGTATCCCTCAATATAGAGGTTGTTAGAGGGTAGGTATCCCTCAATACAGAGGTTGTTAGAGGGTAGGTATCCCTCAATATAGAGGTTGTTAGAGGGTAGGTATCCCTCAATATAGAGGTTGTTAGAGGGTAGGTATCCCTCAATATAGAGGTTGTTAGACAGTAGGTATCCCTCAATACAGAGGTTGTTAGAGGGTAGATATCCCTCAATACAGAGGTTGTTAGAGGATAGGTATACCTCAATACAGAGGTTGTTAGAAGGTATCTATCCCTCAACATAGAAGTTGTTAGAGGGTAGGTATCCCTCAATATAGAGGTTGTTAGAGGGTAGGTATCCCTCAATACAGAGGTTGTTAGAGGGTAGATATCCCTCAATACAAAGGTTGTTAGAAGGTAGGTATCCCTCAATACAGAGGTTGTTAGAGGGTAGGTATCCTCAATATAGAAGTTGTTAGAGGGTAGGTATCCCTCAAAATAGAGTATACACCAATGGGATCACTTCTCTTACCCATTTCCATATACTTCTTGCCTTCTCCTCCCCTAACCCTCCCCTCCCCTCCCTCCCCTCCCATCCACGCCCCACCCATCCCCTCCCCTCCAATCCCCGCCCTGCCCCTCCCATCCCGTCCCGTCCCCTCCCCTCCCCTCCAATCCCCGCCCCTCCCCTTCCCTCCCCGCCCTTCCCCGCCCCTTCCCACCCACATTAATCAGTCGGGTGTCAGACACAGCAGGGGGGAGGGGCGGGGGGGAGGTGATCGTGTCAACTACAAACAACGAGGTAATTGATAGATGTGTGGAGCCAGGCTCCTTAAGTGCCACCTCTCTCTGTTTTACCTCTCCTCGGGAACTCACTGGCACTCTCAGGCACTCACTGGCACTCTCAGACACTCACTGGCACTCTCACCACTCGTGTGGTGTTGGAGTGGCATTGATCAGCAGTCTCTGACACTCTTATGTCTTCGTGTGGCACTTTATGGCACTCTCTGGCACTCACTGGCACTGTCTGGCACTCTATGACACTCACTGGTGATGGTAGTTTGCTTGGCAGTATGCTAGTTTAGGTAGGTGGAGTGTTTTTTCACTCTATGGCACTCGCTGGTGTACTCTCAGACACTCACTGGCACTCTCAGCTACTCGTGTGATGTTGGAGCGGCACTGACCAGCAGTCTCTGGCACTCTTATGTCGTGTGGCACTGTCTGGCACTCTGTGGCACTCACTGGCACTCTCTTGGATGGTCGCTCCTGCCTCTGACCATTCAGTAGAGCGAGAAACTAATGTGAAGGACCTGGGAGTGATAATGTCAGAGGATCTCACCTTCAAGGATTACAACTATGTCACTATCTCAACTGCCATGAAGATGAAAGGATAATGAGAACCTTCAAAACAAGGGTGTACACAGTGGACACAGAGGGTGGACACAGAGAGCGGACACAGAGGGTAGACACAGAGGGTGGACACAGAGGGTGGACACAGAGGGTGGACACAGAGAGCGGATGCATTCACATTATTGTTCTGCCAGTGTGTGTTGTCACGGCTGTGTTGTCACGGCTGTGTTGTCATGGTTGTGTTGTCACGGCTGTGTTGTCATAGCTGTGTTGTCATGGCTGTGTTGTCACGGCTGTGTTGTCATGGTTGTGTTGTCACGGCTGTTGTCATTGCTGTGTTGTCACGGCTGCGTTGTCATAGCTGTGTTGTCACGGCTGTGTTGTCATGGCTGTGTTGTCACGGCTGTGCTGTCATTGCTGTGTTGTCACGGCTGTGTTGTCATTGCTGTGTTGTCATGGCTGTGTTGTCACGGCTGTGTTGTCATGGCTGTGTTGTCATGGCTGTGTTGTCACGGCTGTGTTGTCACGGCTGTGTTGTCATGGCTGTGTTGTCATGGCTGTGTTGTCACGGCTGTGTTGTCATGGCTGTGTTGTCACGGCTGTGTTGTCACGGCTGTGTTGTCACGGCTATGTTGTCATGGCTGTGTTGTCACGGCTGTGTTGTCATGGCTGTGTTGTCATGGCTGTGTTGTCATGGCTGTGTTGTCACGGCTGTGTTGTCACGGCTGTGTTGTCATGGCTGTGTTGTCACGGCTGTGTTGTCATGGCTGTGATGTCATGGCTGTGTTGTCACGGCTGTGTTGTCATGGCTGTTTTTTCACGGGTGTGTTGGCATGGCTGTGTTGTCATGGCTGTGTTTTAATGGCTGTGATGTCATGGCTGTGTTGTCATGACTGTGTTGTCACGGCTGTGTTGTCATGGCTGTGTTGTCACATCTGTGTTGTCACATCTGTGTTGTCACATCTGTGTTGTCACATCTGTGTTGTCACATCTGTGTTGTCATGGCTGTGTTGTCACTGATGTGTTGTCATGGCTGTGTTGTCACGGCTGTGTTGTCACGGCTGTGTTGTCATGGCTGTGTTGTCACGGCTGTGTTGTCATGGCTGTGTTGTCACGGTTGTGTTGTCACTGCTGTGTTGTCATGACTGTGTTGTCACGGCTGAGTTGTCACGGCTGTGCTGTCACGGCTGTGTTGTCACGGCTGTGTTGTCACGGCTGTGTTGTCACGGCTTTGTTGTCACGGCTGTGTTGTCATGCTGTGTTGTCAGGTACTCGTCACTGGCTGTGCTGTCATCTGTGTTGTCACTCTGTGTTGTAACGTGTTGTTGTCAGACTGAATGAACAATCTGTGTTGTCAAGATGTGTGTCAGAAATTGAGAGTCCATCTGAATGTTATATGCTTAGTAGAGATGAGAGAGAGAGAGAGAGAGAGAGAGAGAGAGAGGAGAGAGAGAGAGAGAGAGAGAGAGAGAGAGAGAGAGAGAAAACAAGTGATTGTGAATAGTGTCGTTGCTAGTAGCACTATTTTTCTTCTTTTGAAAGTTCTCATTATCCACCCCATCCTTGTCATGGCATTTTCCTCACAGTGTGGCGTAACTGGTGGGTCATGTGACATTATTACCCCCAGGTCTCTCACTTGTTCTTGAGGTTCTATCAGATTGTTCTCTTCTGTTCTTCACAAGAGTTCTTTGTGGTCATCTGAGCCGCTAGAATGATCACTAGTGAATAACATCCTCGCAGGATATTGTCCACTGGACGACTGTCTTGCAACACAGTCAACACACTTGACTGTCTTGCAACACAGTCAACATACTTGACTGTCTTGCAACACAGTCAACACACTTGACTGTCTTGCAACACAGTCAACACTTGACTGTCTTGCAACACAGTCAACACATTGACTGTCTTGCAACACAGTCAACACGCTTGACTGTCTTGCAACACAGTCAACACACTTGACTGTCTTGCAACACAGTCAACACAATTGACTGTCTTGCAACACAGTCAACACACTTGACTGTCTTGCAACACAGTCAACACACTTGACTGTCTTGCAACACAGTCAACACGCTTGACTGTCTTGCAACACAGTCAACACACTTGACTGTCTTGCAACACAGTCAACACACTTGACTGTCTTGCAACACAGTCAACACACTTGACTGTCTTGTAACACAGTCAACACACTTGACTGTCTTGCAACACAGTCAACACACTTGACTGTCTTGCAACACAGTCAACACACTTGACTGTCTTGCAACACAGTCAACACACTTGACTGTCTTGCAACACAGTCAACACACTTGACTGTCTTGCAACACAGTCAACACACTTGAATGTCTTGCAACACAGTCAACACACTTGACTGTGTTGACATATGTTTGCAAAATTTCTTCCATTTCTTCGGAGATAATGTTTACAATAGTGTTGGAGATGATTGTTATGTTTACAATAGTGTTGGAGATGATTGTTTTGTTTACAATAGTGTTGGAGATGATTGTTATGTTTACAATAGTGTTGGAGATGATTGTTATGTTTACAATAGTGTTGGAGATGATTGTTATGTTTACAATAGTGTTGGAGATGATTGTTATGTTTACAATAGTGTTGGAGATGATTGTTATGTTTACAATAGTGTTGGAGATGATTGTTATGTTTACAATAGTGTTGGAGATGATTGTTTTGTTTACAATAGTGTTGGAGATGATTGTTATGTTTACAATAGTGTTGGAGATGATTGTTATGTTTACAATAGTGTTGGAGATGATTGTTATGTTTACAATAGTGTTGGAGATGATTGTTTTGTTTACAATAGTGTTGGAGATGATTGTTTTGTTTACAATAGTGTTGGAGATGATTGTTATGTTTACAATAGTGTTGGGGATGATTGTTATGTTTACAATAGTGTTGGAGATGATTGTTATGTTTACAATAGTGTTGGAGATGATTGTTATGTTTACAATAGTGTTGGAGATGATTGTTATGTTTACAATAGTGTTGGAGATGATTGTTATGTTTACAATAGTGTTGGAGATGATTGTTATGTTTACAATAGTGTTGGAGATGATTGTTATGTTTACAATAGTGTTGGAGATGATTGTTATGTTTACAATAGTGTTGGAGATGATTGTTATGTTTACAATAGTGTTGGAGATGATTGTTATGTTTACAATAGTGTTGGAGATGATTGTTATGTTTACAATAGTGTTGGAGATGATTGTTATGTTTACAATAGTGTTGGAGATGATTGTTTGTTTACAATAGTGTTGGAGATGATTGTTTGTTTACAATAGTGTTGGAGATGATTGTTTGTTTACAATAGTGTTGGAGATGATTGTTTTGTTTACAATAGTGTTGGAGATGATTGTTATGTTTACAATAGTGTTGGAGATGATTGTTATGTTTACAATAGTGTTGGAGATGATTGTTTTGTTTACAATAGTGTTGGAGATGATTGTTTTGTTTACAATAGTGTTGGAGATGATTGTTTTGTTTACAATAGTGTTGGAGATGATTGTTTTGTTTACAATAGTGTTGGAGATGATTGTTATGTTTACAATAGTGTTGGAGATGATTGTTTTGTTTACAATAGTGTTGGAGATGATTGTTTTGTTTACAATAGTGTTGGAGATGATTGTTATGTTTACAATAGTGTTGTGGGGGTAAAGAGTAATACAAGGCAGTGACTAGTGGTGTTAGTTATATGGTGGAACATGTGCGCAGTACAAGAGCAGGTGTTGTTGACAGGTGTTTGTCGTCTAGTACAGTACTTGAGGCTGCTGCAACATAGCTCCTGTATTCATCATGCGCTACAAAACCATCTTGCTGAGTACCATGGGCAGGGAAGTGGTGCTATGCATAGTGAGAACTGCGTGTAAATAATGCTATACAATACTGACGACTTGATAAATAACACACAGGTACAACAGTTAGGTATCTTTATTCCGAAACGTTTCACCTACACAGTAGGCTTCTTCAGTCGAACAGAGAGTAAACAGAAAGAGTAGAGATGTGAAGAACTCTTCTCCAGGCTGGAGGGACTGACCACCTCACTACGTCTTCCATGATGACCGACTGATTACATCGTCTTCACATCTCTACTGTTTCTGTTGCCTCTGTATTCGACTAAAGAAACCTACTGTATAGGCGAAACATTTCGGAATAAAGATACCTAACTGTTGTACCTGTGTCTTACACACACGCCTAATTACACTCAGTTAATGAAGCAGCGTTGATGACAGTGTTCCTGAACCCCCACACATGACCCACACAGTGTTCCTCAACCCCCACACATGACCCACACAGTGTTCCTCAACCCCCACACATGACCCACACAGTGTTCCTCAACCCCCACACATGACCCACACAGTGTTCCTCAACCCCACACATGACCCACACAGTGTTCCTCAACCCCCACACATGACCCACACAGTGTTCCTCAACCCCCACACATGACCCACACAGTGTTCCTCAACCCCCACACATGACCCACACAGTGTTCCTGAACCCCCACACATGACCCACACAGTGTTCCTGAACCCCACACATGACCCACACAGTGTTCCTGAACCCCCACACAGACCCACACAGTGTTCCTGAACCCCACACATGACCCACACAGTGTTCCTGAACCCCCACACATGACCCACACAATGTTTTGAACCCCCACACATGACCCACACAGTGTTCCTGAACCCCACACATGACCCACACAGTGTTCCTGAACACCCACACATGACCCACACAGTGTCCCTGAACACCCACACATGACCCACACAGTGTTCCTGAACCTCCACACATGACCCACACAGTGTTCCTGAACCCCACACATGACCCACACAGTGTTCCTGAACCCCACACATGACCCACACAGTGTTCCTGAACCCCCACACATGACCCACACAGTGTTCCTGAACCCCCACACATGACCCACACAGTGTTCCTGAACCCCCACACATGACCCACACAGTGTTCCTGAACCCCCACACATGACCCACACAGTGTTCCTGAACCCCCACACAGTGTTCCTGAACCCCCACACATGACCCACACAGTTTGTAACTCCTCTGTAAACACCAGTCAGTCGGGAGTCACTACCAAGTGACCAGGTCATAACTTATACCAGGTGACCAGGTCATAACTTATACCAGGTGACCAGGTCATAACTTATACCAGGTGACCAGGTCATAACTTATACCAGGTGACCAGGTCATAACTTATACCAGGTGACCAGGTCATACTTATACCAGGTGACCAGGTCTAACTATACCAGGTGACCAGGTCATAACTTATACCAGGTGACCAGGTCATAACTTATACCAGGTGACCAGGTCATAACTTATACCAGGTGACCAGGTCATAACTTATACCAGGTGACCAGGTCATAACTTATACCAGGTGACCAGGTCATAACTTATACCAGGTGACCAGGTCATAACTTATACCAGGTGACCAGGTCATAACTTATACCAGGTGACCAGGTCATAACTTATACCAGGTGACCAGGTCATAACTTATACCAGGTGACCAGGTCATAACTTATACCAGGTGACCAGGTCATAACTTATACCAGAAGACCAGGTCAAAACTTATACCAGGTGACCAGGTCATAACTTATACCAGGTGACCAGGTCATAACTTATACCAGGTAACCAGGTCATAATTTATACCAAGAAACCCATTAGTGATCTGAGAGTCGATATTAACACACTTTGCAAGCTACAACACTGTACTTGCTACAACACTGTACTTGCTACAACACTAATTGCTACAACACTACTTGCTACAACACTGTACTTGCTACAACACTGTACTTGCTACAACACTGTACTTGCTACAACACTACTTGCTACAACACTGTACTTGCTACAACACTGAACTTGCTACAACACTACTTGCTACAACACTGTACTTGCTACAACAATGTACTTGCCACAACACTGTACTTGCTACAACACTGTACTTGCTACAACACTACTTGCTACAACACTGTACTTGCTACAACACTGTACTTGCTACAACACTGTACTTGCTACAACACAGTACCTGCTACAACACTACTTGCTACAACACAGTACTTGCTACAACACTGTACTTGCTACAACACTGTACTTGCTACAACACTGTACTTGCTACAACACTGTACTTGCTACAACACTGTACTTGCACAACAATCACAACTTACACTGATGTTAATGATGTCTGGGACAATCTAGAAGCACACACAGTGCCATGATCTTGACGCAACAAATGAACTTAGAATGATAATGCGAAGTGAATCCTGGATAACTGGTAATATATTTATCAGCATCAGATTGAGAATATCACTTGTTCAAAATCTTTACAGCAAAGAATCAAGATGTTAGAATGTTCACTGAATCTGATAGAGAGATCAACAGAGTACAGAGGTTCTGACAGAGAGAGCAACAGAGGTTCTGACAGAGAGAGCAACAGAGTACAGAGGTTCTGACAGAGAGAGCAACAGAGTACAGAGGTTCTGACAGAGAGAGCAACAGAGGTTCTGACAGAGAGAGCAACAGAGTACAGAGGTTCTGACAGAGAGAGCAACAGAGTACAGAGGTTCTGACAGAGAGAGCAACAGAGGTTCTGACAGAGAGAGCAACAGAGGTTCTGACAGAGAGAGCAGCAGAGGTTCTGACAGAGAGAGCAGCAGAGGTTCTGACAGAGAGAGCAGCAGAGGTTCTGACAGAGAGAGCAGCAGAGGTTCTGACAGAGACAGCAGAGGTTCTGACAGAGAGCAGCAGAGGTTCTGACAGAAGCAGCAGAGGTTCTGACAGAGAGAGCAGCAGAGGTTCTGACAGAGAGAGCAGCAGAGGTTCTGACAGAGAGAGCAGCAGAGGTTCTGACAGAGAGAGCAACAGAGGTTCTGACAGAGAGAGCAGCAGAGGTTCTGACAGAGAGAGAGCAACAGAGGTTCTGACAGAGAGAGCGCAACAGAGGTTCTGACAGAGAGAGCGCAACAGAGGTTCTGACAGAGATAGCAGCAGAGGTCCTGACAGCAGCAGAAGCAAAACATAATTACTGCTACAATCCTTCAAGACTACAACAACAATCTTAGAAACCTATGACAGCAACTAGAAAGACTGAGGTATAACAGTTAGCCTGTTGTGTGGACCTTATAACTGTGTGGACCTTATAACTGTGTGGACCTTATAACTGTGTGGACCTTATAACTGTGTGGACCTTATAACTGTGTGGGCCTTATGACTGTGTGGACCTTATAACTGTGTGAACCTTATAACTGTGTGGACCTTATAACTGTGGACCTTAAACTGTGACTAAACTGTGTGACCTATAACTTTGTGACTATAACTGTTGGACCTTATAACTGTGGACTTATGACTGTGGACCTTATAACTGTGGACCTTATAACTGTGTGCCTTATGACTGTGTGGACCTTATAACTTGTGGACATAACTGTGGACCTTATATTTTGACCTATAACTGTGTGGCCCTTGACTTGCGACCTTATAACTGTGAACCTTATAACTGTGTGACCTTATAACTGTGTGGACCTTATAACTGTGTGGACCTTATAACTGTGTGACCTTATAACTTTGGACCTTATAACTGTGTGGACCTTATAACTGTGTGGACCTTATGACTGTGTGGACCTATAACTGTGTGGACCTTATAACTGTGTGGCCTATGATTGTATGGACCTTATAACTGTGGACCTTAAACTTTGGACCTTATAACTGTGGACCTTATAACTGTGGACCTTATGACTGTGGACCTTATAACTAGTGGACCTTATAACTGTGTGGACTTATGACTGTGTGGACTATACCTGAGACCTTATAACTTGTGGACTATATGTGGACCTTACTTACCTAACATGTGGACCTTATAACTGGTGGCCATGACTGTGGACCTTATAACTGGTGGACCTATATTGTGACAACTGGACCTAAACTGTGTGGACCTTATGACTGTGTGGACTTATAACTGTGTGGACCTTAACTGTGTGGACCTTGACTGTGGACCTTATACCTGTAGACCTTATACTGGGCTTACGTGTGGACCTTATGAACTGTGTGGACCTTATAACTGTGTGGACCTTATAACTGTGTGGACCTTATAACTGTGTGGACCTTATGACTGTGTGGACCTTATAACTGTGTGAACCTTATAACTGTGCGACCTATAACTGTGTGAACCTTATACTGTGTGGACCTTATAACTGTGTGGACCTTATAACTTGTGGACCTTATAACTGTGGACCTTATAACTGTGTGGACCTTAAATGGGACCTTAACTGTGTGGACCTTATAACTTTGTGGACCTTATGACTGTGTGGACCTTATAACTGCGTGAACCTTATGACTGTGTGGACCTTATAACTGTGTGAACCTTATAACTGTGTGGACCTTATAACTGTGTGGACCTTATAACTGTGTGGACCTTATAACTGTTGGACCTTATAACTGTGTGACTTAACTGGGACCTTATGACTGTGGACCTATACTGTGGGACCTTATAACTGTGTGGACCTTATAACTGCGTGAACCTTATAACTGTGTGGACCTTATAACTGTGTGAACCTTATAACTGTGTGGACCTTATAACTGTGTGGACCTTATAACTGTGTGGACCTTATAACTGTGTGGCCCTTGTAACTGTGTGGACCTTATAACTGTGTGGACCTTATAACTGTGTGGACCTTATAACTGTGCGGCCCTTATAACTGTGTGGACCTTATAACTGTGTGGGCCTTATGACTGTGTGGACCTTATAACTGTGTGGACCTTATAACTTTGTGGACCTTATAACTGTGTGGACCTTATAACTGTGTGGACCTTATAACTGTGTGGACCTTATAACTTGTGGACCTTATAACTGTGTGGACCTTATAACTTTGTGGACCTTATAACTGTGTGGACCTTATAACTGTGTGGACCTTATAACTGTGTGGACCTTATAACTTTGTGGACCTTATAACTGTGTGGACCTTATAACTTTGTGGACCTTATAACTGTGTGGACCTTATAACTGTGTGGACCTTATAACTGTGTGGACCTTATAACTTTGTGGACCTTATAACTGTGTGGACCTTATAACTTTGTGGACCTTATAACTGTGTGGACCTTATAACTGTGTGGACCTTATAACTGTGTGGACCTTATAACTTTGTGGACCTTATAACTGTGTGGACCTTATAACTTTGTGGACCTTATAACTGTGTGGACCTTATAACTGTGTGGACCTTATAACTTTGTGGACCTTATAACTGTGTAGACCTTATAACTGTGTGAACCTTATAACTGTGTGGCCCTTATAACTATGTGGACCTTATAACTGTGTGAACCTTATAACAGTGTGGACCTTATAACTGTGTGGACCTTATAACTGTGTGGACCTTATAACTGTGTGGACCTTATGACTGTGTAGACCTTATAACAGTGTGGACCTTATAACTGTTTGGACCTTATGACTGTGTGGACCTTATAACTGTGTGGACCTTATAACTGTGTGGACCTTATAACTGTGTGGACCTTATAACTGTGTGGACCTTATAACTGTGTGGACCTTATAACTGTGTGGACCTTATAACTGTGTGGACCTTATAACTGTGTGGAAAGAAGTAACTTAAATCTAACTAGAATCACTGACTCAAATAACATCACAATCAAGTTTCTAAAAGATGGAACCACTGACAGTAGTGTACACCAGTGTACACCAGTGTACACCAGTGTACACCAGTGTACACCAGTGTACACCAGTGTACACCAGTCTGGTTTGGCTAGTTACTCAATGTACTGTATGTTGTGTGGTGTACACACATAAAGTACACGTTGTGTGGTGTACACACATGTACTGTATGTTGTGTGGTGTACACACATGTACTGTATGTTGTGTGGTGTACACACATGTACTGTATGTTGTGTGGTGTACACACATGACTGACATGTTGTGTGGTGACACACATGTACGCATGTTGTGTGGTGTACACACATGTACTCATGTTGTGTGGTGTACACACATGTACTACATGTTGTGTGGTGTACACACATGTACTGCATGTTGTGTGGTGTACACACATGTGCTGCATGTTGTGTGGTGTACACACACATATAGTACACGTTGTGTGGTGTACACACATGTACTGTATGTTGTGTGGTGTACACACACATATAGTACACGTTGTGTGGTGTACACACATGTACTGCATGTTGTGTGGTGTACACACATGTACTGCATGTTGTGTGGTGTACACACATGTACTGCATGTTGTGTGGTGTACACACATGTGCTGCATGTTGTGTGGTGTACACACATGTGCTGCATGTTGTGTGGTGTACACACATGTACTGCATGTTGTGTGGTGTACACACATGTACTGCATGTTGTGTGGTGTACACACATGTACTGCATGTTGTGTGGTGTACACACATGTACTGCATGTTGTGTGGTGTACACACATGTACTACATGTTGTGTGGTGTACACACATATAGTACACGTTGTGTGGTGTACACACATGTACTGCATGTTGTGTGGTGTACACACATATAGTACACGTTGTGTGGTGTACACACATGTACTACATGTTGTGTGGTGTACACACATATAGTACACGTTGTGTGGTGTACACACATGTACTACATGTTGTGTGGTGTACACACATGATGTCTTCATATGATGGTGATAATTATTGGCTTATGATGTTGTAGTACCGTAGTGGTAGTGGTGGTAATAGTGGTAGTAGTGGTGGTAATAGTGGTAGTAGTGGTGGTAATAGTGGTAGTAGTGGTGGTAATAGTGGTAGTAGTGGTGGTAATAGTGGTAGTAGTGGTGGTAATAGTGGTAGTAGTGGTGGTAATAGTGGTAGTAGTGGTGGTAATAGTGGTAGTAGTGGTGGTATTAGTGGTAGTAGTGGTGGTATTAGTGTTAGTAGTGGTGGTAATAGTGGTAGTAGTGGTGGTAATAGTGGTAGTAGTGGTGGTAATAGTGGTAGTAGTGGTGGTAGTAGTGGTAGTAGTAGTAATGGTAGTGGTGGTGGTAGTAGTGGTTGTGGTAGTAGTGGTGGTGGTAGTGGTGGTGGTAGTAGTGGTGGTAGAAGTGGTAGTAGTAGTAGCAGTAGTGGTAATAGTGGTAGTAGTGGTGGTAGTAATGGTAATAGTGGTGGTGGTAGTTTTGGTAGTAGTGGTGGTAGTAGTGGTGGTAGTAGTGGTAGTAATAGTTGTGGTAGTGGTAGTAGTAGTAGTGGTAATAGTGGCAGTAGTGGTTGTAATAGTAGTAATGGTGGTAATAGTGGTGATAGTAGTTGTGATAATAATGGTAGTAGTGGTGGTAATAGTGGTAGTAGTAGCGGTAGTAGTAGTGGTGGTAGTAGTGATAGTAATAGTGGTGGTAGTGATGGTGGTAGTGGTAGTAGTAGTGGTGGTAATAGTGGCAGTAGTGGTGGTAATAGTAGTAGTAGTTGTGGTAATAGTGGTTGTAGTAGTTGTGATAATAATGGTAGTAGTGGTGGTAATAGTGGTAGTAGTAGCGGTAGTAGTAGTAGTGGTAGTAGTGATAGTGGTGGTAATAGTGGTAGTAGTGGTGTATTAATCGTAGCAGTGGTGGCAGTAGTGGTGGTAGTAGTGGTGGTAGTAGTGGTGGTAGTAGTGGTGGTAGTAGTGGCAGTGGGGGTAATAGTGGTAGTAGTGGTGGTAGCAGTAGTAGTGGTAGCAGTAGTGGTGGTAGTAACAATATTGTTCAACACTTCCCCCTGTCATCCACCTGTCACACATCTCATTGATTGTGGCTGTCGTCTCCCCCTACCCTTTCACTCTCTTTCCTCTCTCTCTCTCCCTCTCTCTTTCCCCTTTTCTTCTCGTCGCCCTCTCAAACCTCCTCCTCATTCTCTCTACATTTATCCTCACTCTCAATATGTCTCATCTTGTTCCATTTTCTTGTTACCACAACACCTGTGGTCCAACACTCACATACACACACACGCAGCACTCTCTCTCTCTCTCACTCACACGTGCAGCACTCATACGCAGCATTCACACAAACAGCACTCTCTCTCTCTCTCACACACACACACACATACACACACAAACAACACACACACACACATAAACAGCACACACGTACCACAAAACCTAGCCCATTAAAAACAAAACATGGGGGCTCAGAGGGGAAGTCGAAGACTCAGGGGATCAGAGGAAGATGGGGCTGGAAAGGAAGAATGGATGGAAGAGCAATGTACAAAGATGAAACAAGAGTGGGAATGCAAACTAGGCGAGCTTTCTGCAAAAATGGAGAGGAAGATGGAGGCAGAGAAGGACAAATGGGAGTCACAAGCTGAAGCTGCTGAAGCCAAGATACGTGCCCTAGAGAATGAAGTAAATATGTTGAAGTGCATTACAGGGCCAGTGGCCAGAGGGGACATGGTATCTGGAGCAGGTACACCCCTATTCAATGAGGGGGCCCAATGAAAAGGAAGGAGACAAGACTTATGCTAAGGCCCTATCAGACCACCAAGCAAGGCTGAGGAAGGAAGGGGGAGAGATGTTAGGCACAGAAACAGCAGTTAGTGAGGGGACTGCAGGTAGAGAAGATGACAGGTCCCATGCAGAGGCACAACCAGGCAACCAAGAGTCACAGGAAATAACAAGGGAGACATTGGTTATGTACAAACAGGTCCCAGAGACATGAAGGGAAAGGCAGTGGGAGGAGGAGGGAGAAAGATGAGTCTTTATTCATCGGCTTTAGGAGAGTAAAGGGAGGGCACACAATGAAAGATGGCAGAAAGAAAAACAACAGATTGAAAACATCATCAAAGAAGTAGGCGAGGAGGACATGACTGAAATAATAAATTTTCAGAGAATATGGGGGGTACTCGAGGGCGAGAAATCGGCCTGTCAAACTAATTTTCAAGACAGAAACGGTCAGGGACAGGATCCTACAGGAGAAATCACTGTTGAAGGAATCATCAACATACAAGAGGGTGTTCTTAGACCACGACAAAATGAGAACAGAACGACAGCAGCTGAGGGAGAGGACTCAGAAACGAAAGAGACTAGAAAGAGTTACAAGGACATAGTCAGCAAAGAACAACCAGAGCTGGGCAGAGCAACAAATGCAAACACCAACAGAACCACCCTCAGAAAAGCACAGCCAAGCATATTATCTCAATACTAACCACAATCCACACTCACAGCCCCCACCCCACACTCTGCAGTAGTATTCCACAGCACCCTGCCAGGTCCCCACTCCCCCAACCCCCACAGACCCCACAGAATACAGTGTTGGAGAGGAAACTGAAGGTATGGTACACCAATGCTGATGGAATAATGAACAAGTGGGAGGAGTAGCACGAAAGAATCAAAGAGGCAGCACTAGACATCATATCTCTCACAGAAACCAAACTCACAGATATGATAACAAATGCCCTCTTTCCAGATCCTGAGGAAAGGCAGAGGAAAGAGAGGGGGTGGAGTGGCACTGCTCATCAAAAACCAATGGGATTTTGAGGAGCTGGAGAGAGGAGACAGAGGAGAAGCAAGAGACTACATAATAGGAATAATTCAGTCTGGAGGTCCCAAGGTGGTAATTGCAGTGATGTATAACCCACCACAGAATAGCAGGAGGCCAAGACAAGAATATGATGAGAGTAACAGAGCAATGGCAGACACACTGACTGAAGTGGCCAGAAGGGCCAATGTAGGCATGGGAAAGCTACTGGTTGTGGCTGACTTCAATCACAAAAAAATTGACGGGGGAAAACCTGGAGCCACATGTGGCCCAGAAACGTGGAGGGCTAAGATGATGGAAGTGGTACTGGAAAACCTCATGCATGAACACGCTAGGGAGACTACCGAGATAGGGGAGAAGACGAACCAGCAAGACTGGACTTAGTATTCACCTTGAGCAATGCAGATATTGAGGACATCACATACAAAAGGCCCCTCGAAGCTAGCGATCACTTGGTTCTGAGCTTTGAATATATAGTGGAGTTACAAGTGGAGAGGGAAGCAGGGTGAACGAAGCCGAATTACAAGAGAGAGGACTACACAGGCATAAGGAACTTTATGTATGAAGTTCAGTGGGACAGAGAACTACCAGGGAAATCAGTAAATGAGATGATGGAATATGTGACAACAATTTGCAAGGCAGGAGAGGAGAGGTTTGTACCCAAGGGCAAAAGACATAACGAGAAGGCCAGGATGAGCCCTTGGTTCACCCGGAGGTGTAGAGAGGCCAGAACCAACTGCAACAGAGAATGGAAGAAGTATAGGAGGCATAGGACCCAGGAGAATGAGGAGAGTAGTTGAAGAGCCAGAAATGAATATGCACAGGTAAGGAGGCCCAAAGCCAATACGAAAATGCATAGCAGCAAAAGCCAAGTCCGACCCAAAGTTCTTGTACAGCCACATCAGGAGAAAAACAACAGTAAAGGACTAGGTAATCAGACTGAAGAATGAAGGAGGGGAGCTCACAAGAAATGACCGAGAAGTATGTGAGGAGCTCAACAAGAGATTTAAAGAAGTATTCACAGTGGAGACAGAAAGGACTCCAGAAACACGGAGTGGTGGGGTTCTCCATCAAGTGCTGGACACAATACACACAACCGAGGAGGAGGTGAAGAGGCTACTAAATGAACTAGATACCTCAAGGGCGATGGGGCAAGATAACATCTCTCAGTGGGTTCTGAGAGAGGGAGCAGAGGTGCTTTGTGTACCACTAACAACAATCTTCAACACATCTATCGAAACAGGGCGACTACCTCAGGTATGGAAGACAGCAAATGTAGTCCCAATTTTAGCTAAAAAGGAGACAGACATACAGCATTAAACTACAGACCAGTGTCACTGACATGCATAGAATGCAAAGTCATGGAGAAGATTATCAGGAGAGTGGTGGAGCACCTAGAAAGAAATGAGCTCATCAGCGACGATCAGCGCGGTTTCAGGGACAGGAAATTCTGTGTCACAAACCTTCTGGCGTTCTATGACATGGTGACAGCAGTAAGACAAGAGAGAAAGAGGGGTGGGTAGACTGCATTTTCTTGGACTGTAAAATGGTTTTTGACACAGTTCCACACAAGTGATTAGTGCAAAGGCTGGAGGACCAGGCAGGTATAACAGGAAAGGCACTGCAATGGATCAGAGAATGCCTGACAGGAAGACAACAGCGAGTCATGGTACATGACGAGGTGTCAGAGTGGGCGCCTGTGACGAGCGGGGTTCCACAGGGGTCAGTCCTAGGACCGGTGTTGTTTCTGGTATATGAGGGACACAACCGGAAGTTAAAGGCTCAGATGAGTTACAGGACTGTCAGGAAGTACTTCTTCAGTCTCTGGCTTGTGGGGGAAGTGGAATGATCTTAAAGAGCAGGTACGACAAGTACAACGAGGCGGGGAGGGAGTGAATCTGGTAAGTGGAAAATTCAGAGGCGGGACCAGGAGCTAACACTCGACCCCTGCAGCCACATATACGTAGCTCAGCACAGACACACA